>LTAE01002520.1:0-43321 GCA_001647135.1 Pontederia paniculata | reverse complement strand
ATAGAGATGCAACAATATCACCAAAATCTGGATCCAAATTCTGAAACACAATGACATTGAATTGAGGCGTGGAAATCGAGTGACCTGCTGCTGCCAATTCATCAGATATTTCAATTTCGTAGATAAGAGGCTATTGAATTATCTCCTTTCTTGAGAGATTGCATCTGCATAGTTAGTTGCAAAATTCGTGTATGAGAAGGGGCGCCAAAGGCCTGATGAAGAGAACTCTATACCGAATAAGATGTCTCCAATCCAATCACATGATTAAGTACTTCCTCAGAAATGAAAGAAATGATCCAACTAAGTATAAGTTGATCTTTGTGAACCCAATCGGTATACGTCGGATTAGGTATTCCAGTAGAAGTGGAAGCAGAACCAGAAGACATAGTTGAGGAGGCAACTATCATAGATGGCGGGCAAATAGAGGTGCCATCAATAAATCTATAGAGATCAAATTGCGAAGCAAAGGAAGAAATTGCATCTTTCAAAGAAGATAATTGGTTGGAGTTAGTTTAACGGAGAGCGCATGATGAATCGCGTCGTTGGAGAAGGACACGACTTGCGTCGAAAGTAGTACGTTGAGGGTGCGTCTAGAGGGAGGGGAGCATCGGAGAGGCCGGACACGGCCGGTGTCGGTGTAGAGGCAGGTTGGAGGAGCGCGTCAAAAGGGCATGTCGAAGGGGCCGAACACGACCCGCTTCGATGCAGGTGGCGTCGGTGCATATGCGCATTGTAAGGGCACATCAGAGCAGAGGGGCGCGTTGAATGCAGCACTCGGCACGTCGAATGGGCAGGTCACGACCCATGTCAGTGCATGCAACGTCAGTGCATAGGTAGGTTGGAGGAGCGCGTCGGAGGGGCCGAACACGGCCCGCATCGGTGCAGAATGCATCAGCGTCAGATGGGCGTGTCAAGTGCGCCGGAGGAAGAGCATGTCGTTGAAGAATGACACGACGACGCGTGACAAAAAATAGTCCGTGCCGACAGAACACGACCTGCATCGTGTCGAGGGGTCCGCCAGCGGATGGCGAATCTGCAGAGGATGAAAAAGAAAGAGGAGAAGAGAGAAGAAAAAAAATATTATGGCTCTGATACCATGTTATAAGAATAACAATGGAGAAAATATTTTTCTATAATGAAATTGTGAGTCTGTACATCTATATATAGTGCATAAATGAATCAGAAGAATAACTACCAATATCTATCTAATCTAACAAGATAAGACTATCTAATCTAAACTAATCTAGATAATATCAAATCTAGATAACATCAAATCTTTACAAATGATATGATTAGATTCACTAACAATGCATAGACCATTGGTTTATACATATGCGCGCGTGCACACACACACACATACACACACACACACACACACATATACATATATATATATATATATATATATATATATATATATATATATATATAGTATAATCTATAATTTAGAAATAGATCATTATCATTAATTTAAAATTCGATCTTAATATTTTATTTGAAACAATGTCAATAAAGTGTTATATAGTTTTTCTCTTTATTTGATAACGTAATTTTTACTTGACCTAATTTATGTTATTATATATAATTATTTTTATATGTTTACCTAGAAAATGTGAGTTTATTATTTTAAATTGAAAGATGACGGGTGACGCCACTATTGGCATGAGAACCGAAAAAAACTTTGGCTCAGAGGTGATAAATTTGGGAAAAAGAATTTGAAGTTTGTGGAGTACTTTATGCAAAATTTCGGGACATACTACGGAGATGACCTGGCATTTGATAGAAAATAAAAACGTCACTAAACCAACAATGCAAGAAGTAACTTCTTAAAATTATTGCCTAACATATATTTCCAATGTATTGCCTAACATTTCCTAACTCCGATGTCACAAGAATCATTGATAACTCAGATACGAGACAGCGTTAATGTACTGACGTAGCGAATCTTAAATATGCCGACGGACATTTTCCTAATAACTTCGTAAGTACTAGCGACGATGTCATTATATAATTATTACTTATTAAATAAGGGCAAGCCAGTGACAAAGTTACATACTCAGCAGTCTCCTTATTACACTTAATTATTGAAAATAATGAACCCAACGACGATTTAAAAGAGTAAGAAGAAAAAAAAATCTTAATTAAATCAATTGAACATTTTACAATTAATCAACCCATGTAAGGAACCACACGAGCAGGTTTGGCTAGATTTATCAAGTTTATTAAAAAATACCCATACTTATCATTTTAAAATATATTGTGGATAAGACTACGTAAATTTAAGCTTAAAATATATGTTCGCCGAAATGAAAAAAAAAACACATATTTTTGAAGAAAAAAAAGTAAAACATTAATTTGTGATGAAATTTATGTTCAATTTTGAGCGTCTGAAAAATATTCGTTACAACTGTAAATAATTTACGCCACAATTAAATGTCCATCACTATTTTAAACGATTTACAATATGTCTTATTTTGGAACGAATAACGTCCATCTCAATGTGAAACGTATGTTGAGTCTACTTCAGTTTCAGACGAACTAAACACTCAAATCCCATTAGAATATGAATATGATAAAATGAATGGATGGTTGATTTAACTTGTAATGAATATTTAAAACGTTGGTAAGAGAATATTATCAAACGATCAAATCCCATTAGAAATATAATTTAATATTTGCATTTTAAATTGAATTAGTTAATATATATTTGTTAAAATTTTAAAGGTAGGACTAACAAAATTATTAAACATAAATGAAAGTGCATAGCACTTTAAATTGCACCTCATACAACACATGATTCTGATCATTAATTTTAAATCAATGATCACATTTAATTATTTATTCATTTTAATAAGATCAAATATGTCCATTGATTTAATTTAGAATTAATAATCAAAATCATGTGCTGCATAGGANTAATAATAATAATAATAATAATAATAATAATAATAATAATAATAATAATAATAATAATTATTATTATTATTATTATTATTATTATTATTATTATTATTATTATTATTATTATTATTACACCTAAATCAAGGACCATTCACCATGTGCAAGTTGTATCCATCACGAGCATCAACCATCGTCATTGCCATAATCATCTATGAAGACCCTAGACCTTTAAGGTCCAATACAAGAGAGACAATTCTCCCGTAAGCTATGATGCTTAATAGGTAAAATATATAAACTCATAGATACTACAAATTGATAGAATGAATCATAAAATATAAAATGGCAATATGATAAGGAATCAATATAACTTTGACCTAGAATATTATATAGACATTATAAGGCCAATCAATGAATAATGTAATCCAAAACCTATCATGCCATCTTCTCTATGCAGTAGGCCCAAATCAATAAGAAATCTAGGGACGATTATTGTCTCCTATGTAATGGGCCAACTATAAGGAATACTCTTAGGCCAACGATAATAATCTTTATTTTTCATGTAGGAAATAGATGAGGACTAAGTTCAATGCTAACATATAATCCTCAATCATTCATTTTCTATGTAATCTAATGCACTATCAGTACTTTGATTTCTTACTTTTATTATTTTTTTCTTACTTTGGTTTCATACATCGCATGATGAGATAACGAGTGAGGAATAAGGTATGATAGATAGTCAAATATCAATTATTTCCATATCATTAATCTTTCATCATCATTATCATACTTAACTTTTTTTGCATGAAGGTATGATATGATGATATTGTTAAAGATAGTAAAAAAACCAATTACTTCTCAACCATCATCATCATTTTAATTTTCTTTACTGTCTTTATGTTCATCATTCCTTAATGTTCATTCATCTTTCTATCAGTCGTCTATTGTAATATTTAGATCAAGTGATTAACTTATTATGTTTGATTTATCCATTAGTGACTTCGAGGGTTGTTTTTATGGTGATTTTGAAAGACTCATGAGTCTTGGAGGTCTTGTCAATAGGTCAGTGAGAGTGATCGATAAGGATGCTTGAGAAATTTTTTGTTGTAGAGCGGAAAAAAAGCCAAGCAACAAGAATTGGATAACAACTGTTCTACATTCCTCCATCATTAATAACATTGTCGCTCCCAAACATTCAATACATGGTGACCCCATCATTTAATTAGTGAAGATACTTCACCCTTATCTTGTCCGCATAAAATCCTTAATATTCGAAAAAAACTACCATCATTTATCATTCGGGATTTTAAATAAAATGATAATATAATACTAAATAAAAACATCATAGCTCGTGAAAGACTTCTTCACGACCGTGATATAGGTGTTCATGGGCGTGAATGAACCTTCATAGTCATGACCGAGAGACGATTTCTTTTGCCTTAACTTCACGGCCCATGATTAGTTCCTTCACAGTCGTGGCCGACCACTCGATCTCTACTTTATATCTTCAGGACCCGTGACATACTCTTTCACGGACGTGACTATAGCCGCAATTTCCTTCATCTTGACCTCATGATTTCCTTTGTCTTAATTTCACGGGCATGAGCTTCGATTTCATAGGCGTGATGTCCAATTTCACGATCGTGGCCGAATACAAGAAATTTTCTCTCTATTACTTCACGGTCCATGACAATACCTTCACGGGCATGATCCTCAACTTCGTCAGCGTGATGTTTTTTTTTCATGACCATTACTTCAAGATCGTGAAATCCAGTTTCACGATGGTGACCGAAGCCGCAACATCTGCCTGATGGCTTAACGGTCGTGAAATCTAGTTTTACGGTCGTGACTGCAGATGCGAGATGCCAATTTTATTTTCCATTTTTTCTTTTCTTTCTGTAATTTTCTTTTCCTTTTATTACTTAATTCGAAAAACATTAGTATCAAGAGGACTTCGTAGGGATCAATACTTCATAATTATGCAATAAACTAGTTCTATCTAGGGCAAAAGCCTTGCATGAAATCATCTATCAATAAAGCATATAAATGAGGGATCCGCCTAAGAACATACCTATTCTTGCAGGATTTTCTCATTCATTCTTCGAGCTTAAACTGTCCTTGCTTTCTTCGCCTCGAGTTGATCTCTTTCACTTTCTCCTAATGAGGTTTTGGCATCAACTTAGATGAGAGAGAGAAAACTACAAGGGGAGATGGTCAGATTCTTACCTCACCTGGGAAGAAGAAGGAAGAAGGAGAAAAATCCTGATGGCTAGGGTTTAAGGGAAAAACAACTTGTGAGGATTTTTTTCTCCCACTCTAAACGTCTATTTATAGGGGAATTCTAGGACTTCTCCAAGTTTAAACTAACTCAGACTATATTATCTAAATTTAATTCAGAATTCAATTAATAAAATATTATTATTTTTTATTTAATTATGCTTTAAATAAATTTATGTTGGGCCCATGTGTGAACCGAATGTTACATCCTCGATGAGCTCTACAACGTGGGCTTGCTAGATGTTGATGCGAGTTTTTCTCGTGCACGTAGGAGCTCAACATCGTGCTCTTTCGCACGCACGCATGAGGTCTCATCGAGCTATTTTGCAGAGCTAGGCCCCTCCCAAATTAATAGTTAATATAATAGTATAATAGGTAAAAAAAATAAAAAAAATGATAGTATATATATTTACTTGGCCCCTCCCAATTTTTGAGTTTGGCTTCACTGTTGCTTGTCGGCCAACTCAATTGCATACTGGAGCTTGAGGCTAAACTTTTAACACTAGAGTTGAAGGTTTACAATATCGATTTTGAGCTTGCACTGGAGCTCGATGCCATGCCCTGTAACATTGAAGTTGAAGCTTTTGACGTTGACTTGGGCCTGCTCCCCACGACTCTTCTGAGCAGAATGTCGATAGACAAATCATAAGACCTCTCCAAACCTTTATTTAAATATGTATGGTTAGAATTGAAATTTCACAGCCAATTAAAGGTCGAGTTAACAAAAAAAAAGTGATGGTGTAAGATGCAACAATCAGTTTGTCAAATTTGAATAAATTTCGGGATGACATTTTTGTAAATTTAGAGTTTATGGTTAGATGCGAAACGAAGATGTCTTAAAGGAAATAACTTTTTTCATTGTGTGTACCCTAAAACATCTTCTCATAAAAATATAAATGATCTATATCGTTTGCGGGCTTATATTTTTTTCACATTTAATACACAATAAATAAAAATCTCAAATGTGACTTTGTATAATTGAACAAGTGAGCATTGATGTTCAACGGATCAGACGAACTCTTATTAGATCTGATAAATCCACTTTTATCAGATATTGATTGAGTCCGCTAATTAAATGGGTTATTATCATATTGTCTAATAAAAAATTAAGTTGGTGTGGGCCGGCCGTTAAGATCCTATGGGCCTTAACGAACGGGCCAGTTAGTGGGCATTTTTTTTAAATTATTTGATTTTTTTTAAAATTTTATAACTTTTATTATATTTATAGTATTTTATTTTTATATTAAAATGGAGGTGAAACATCCTCCATGTATTTCATAGTGAAAATTCATTTGATTGTCATCAATTTTTAAATCTGTAATCCAGATTAAAATAATATAAAATCACATTTCATTCCATATTAGTTAAGTGGTTATATATTATTTTAATATGAATCATAGATTTAAAAATTGAGGATTAATCATATGGATATTTCACTATGAAATATATGAAGGGATATTTCATCTTCATTAAATCCTTAATAAAATATAATAACTAAAGAATCATAATTTTTTTATTAGTGTTCACATAATTGTTTTAATATTTCATGTTTTTCAATTTCCTTAGTTTTTTCATTGTTCACTTTACTTTTCTTATTAATAGTAGAACAAATCAAAATTAATAAAGAGCAAAACATTTATATTTTATTATTAATTATACTAATTTTGTTGCTTACTAGTTTATATTATTGATATATACTATTATAAGTAATACATAATTATGTTTAAGTACTTAATATTATTAACGAATTAATGGTTGGATTATCCGACGGACTATTAATAAATGGATGTATATCGGATATTAGACAAATCGACATGAGAATCACCCATTATTCGTCGCATGTCGATAAATTGAAATGAACTTGGATGAATGGAATTTGGACTGAATAAACCTGGTTCGGTCCAACAAACATGGGCTACATATGGGTCCTAAAAATAATTTTCAGGTGAGTTCACCCAACTCAACCGTTTCCTAAAAAATAAAAAATAAAAAATAAAATAAAAAAAAGAAACATCTTTTCCCTTTCTAATCTTTCCCTAAACCTCACATATTTGGCAACTCCGCTCTCCCCCCAATCTCTGTCTCGCTTGCTCTACAACTTCGCGGTTCCAAACAATTCACGGGATCTCGCGGATTGATCGCCGACGAAGAAAGCTGCAACCCGCGTCCGTGGCAGATCGAAGGAAATGTCCGCGTCTCTGCTCGCAGGTCGGTAGATCTTTGGCTTCCGGGTTCTCTGGGAGGAGGGATCGGGATCGGGATCGAGATCGGGATCGATGGAAGGGCTGGACGCTAAGGATCTTTCCACCATCGGCGGCATCGCCACCGTCTCCTTGCTCCACTCCTTCATCCCCACCCACTGGCTTCCATTCTCCGTCGTTGCCCGTGCCCAGAAGTGGACGCTCGCCCGGACTCTCCTAGTCAGTAAGTAGCATTCTCGAAGTGGAATGGTTCTTTATGCCTTTCTACCAGTCGCCTTTAGATCTTGTTAATTTTGTCGATTCACTTTGTCTCCCATTTTCCATGCTTGCCGAGTACTTGTTTGGGGGTGAATGGTGTGATTGTACGGATCAGGCACAGATCCTTGGAACGTGCTGGTACCATTTTTTCATGGTTCTGTATGTATAAAGTTTTTGGATTTATGTTATTTATTAAAAAAAAAAGACAGGGTTTTTGAGCTCACATAATGAAATGTGATATTATTGACCATGCCTTGAGGAATCGTGGTGAACAAATGCACGCACAATTTCCGCAAAAGAAAGAAAGAAAAGCAAATTGCATGCACAAATACTGATGTTCAATTTTTTGAGCGCCTGGGGCTGATGTTAGATATGGTTATTGTCGGTTGGGGATAGATCTGAGTAGAGCAAGAATTTTGCTCCAATACTGTCTGCATAGGAAATATAAGATGTTTAAAATTCAAACGAAGTGTCTTTGTTATTTCAATAAATGATGAAAAACATGTTTTCAGAACTTGGAGTCACCAAGGTGTGAGAAGAGTCTAGTAGGTTGTCTAGGTACCGACAGGATCCTGAAGATCACAACAACTACTTGGCTTGCTGTCAATTTGGCAAAAACATGGGCAGGAGATTAGGATAAAAAAGAGGTCTATCATATGTGATGAGCAAAATCGTGTGTGTAAAAAATGAAGGTGGTACCAAGTTTTCTGGACCTGAGGGCACTTAGACAGAAAAACATGATATCAACAAGTCTTAAAAATAAACCTAAATACACAACTCCAATCGCAAGTATGCGGTTATCCTTATAGTATTTTAAGGTTGAATCCACAGGAAAATCAGAAATTCACAATTCAATAACTCTATTCTATCACGAACCGAAATCAAGAAGAAATATCTTTTGTGTAGAAAATTAGATGAACTAGAATTAAAATTTGAAAAGGAAAGTAAACTAATATTTTTTGGTCTTTTAGATTTTTAGATAAACAGAAAGAGAATCAATATAGAACAAGATCGAATAACTCAAATAGGGAAAACAATCAAGACATGAGAATCATTTTCGAATCCTACTTGCTAATGAACACGTGAAGCTCAAATAATATCGACTTGAGACATTAAGGAATCAAACCTAGTCACTCTCGTAGTCAAGACTTGAACCTAAATCCCTAGAAGTATATCACATAACTCTCTCGAATGCCATGAACAATCTCTCTCCAATCTCCCCTAGATATCCATAAGAGCCTCTCGGATCCCCCACAAATACCTTACACAAAGGGGTCAAGCCTCTCGGATCCCGATCCCTTATAAGTGTGATATATAAAGATAAGAACTAGCTACTACTCTACCTCGATGAAGAAGATCAAGCCTCTCGGATCTCAACCTTCCACAATAGGCGAAATAATAAATAGCTCACGACATTCGAATCCAAATGTGCAAAACATCAATAGTGAGAACTACCAACTAAATGTTCCCAAATGGAATGGGTTGAGCCTCTCGGATCCCAACCTTCCACCAGGAATAAAACAACAAATAGCTCACACCACTCGATCGCAATATGTTCAAAACATCAATAGTAAGAACTACAAACTAAATGTTCCCAAATGGAATGGGTTGAGCCTCTCGGATCCCAACCTCCATGGACTTAATAGCTTGCAATTCATAATATAAAAATCAGCACGTATANATCAATAGTAAGAACTACAAACTAAATGTTCCCAAATGGAATGGGTTGAGCCTCTCGGATCCCAACCTCCATGGACTTAATAGCTTGCAATTCATAATATAAAAATCAGCACGTATATAAGCACATAACAAAAGGGAAGATTGGAAAGTCGAATGGAAACTCAAATGCATTAAAAGATAAGTTCATATAGCAAGTAGGTGTTCTCAAATCATCCCATGTCCAGGCCTAATCGTTTAGCCTCTAGCAGCCATTAAACACATCACAAACATGATAATACAAGAGTTCATCATTGGAGATTAATACAAGTAGAAATCACAAAACATAAAATCAATGATAATTCCCAAATCTCAACGTAGAAACCTTCTTCTTTCAGCTCTGGTTCTTCCTTCCTTCCGCGATGGTAGCTCCACTTGATGCCTCCTCTCGTATGCAGAACGGATGCTTTCTTCTCCTTTCATTTTGTCTTTTATCCTCCTCCTTTCCCCTCCAATACTTCGATGCCACTTGTCAGCTGCACGGACCTGCCAATATTCTTTGAAACCGCCCAGGAACCTTCCTCATATGGACCACAACAGTAGGTAAGGGAATTTGCAGATTCTGTACGCGTTTTGTCTTCTAGTGAGTTTGGCAGGTAGTGACAACAAATACCCCCAGGTCCGGTCTTCAGTGCAGGTGCCCCTAAGTATAGCTTCCAACACACATGTTGCTAGTTCTTGGGTAAATATCTGCAGAAAAAATCAAGCATAAAGCACTCAAATCTTTACTAGAAATGGTCATTGGGGTGAGAATGTGTAATTAAGCCCATGGAATTTCAAATGATGCAAAAAATATAAAATGGTGTGGCAGTGTATGTAAATGATGCATAGTTTCATGAAAAAGTAGTCTTTGTAAAGGAAAATAGAGAGTAAATTCCCTGTCATCAATATGTTTATAAGCACGTTGATGTAACCTACTTTCCTTTGATCAATAAATTTAGATGGCTACAAACTTTTTTTTTTTGGAAGGCAAGGAGGATGGCAGATGATATGCATGTCGTCCATTTTATTAATCTGTTAAATTTTTACAAGATTGGCATGTTCAAATGTGGTATGATGTGGATCAACTATATTCTGACCATTCTGAAATAAAGCCTCTTAACATTGCCAATGTGTTTTTGATATATAATCATTCATTGCGAACTAATAAAAATCATTTCTCTGTTTCCATAAGTAATCCTTCTTTTGTTAGAGATGTATATGTATGCACCCCCTGCTGAGTCACCACCTCTGAACGACCTCCAAAAGCATGTCTCTGATTCCATATTCAATACAGTTGCCTGCATAACTGCCCAGACATCTGTTGTCTTCATGCATACAAAGAATAAGTGAAATCGATGGCATACATCCATTCCGTTCTCAAAAGAAAAAAGGAAAAACAATTACTTGGCTTGCTAAGGTATCCATATATCTATCATCTTAAGCATATTCTTGTATTGATAGTCACCTGACCTCAATGTGTCGAATGGAATGTGCTTCTTGAGTAATTGACAGTTGTTATATGGACCTTCGTTTGGACGAGAGCTTCGTATTACTTGATAATGCAGACAATAAATATCAATGGAGCAGCCAACTTGAGAGTTCCTTATAAGCAAGCTTGAGCTATTCTTTAGGGTGCCATTTGGATTGGGATTAAGTGGAAGAATATGAAATTATTCTCCAAAATTTGCCAAACACCCA
The DNA here is from genome assembly GCA_001647135.1 of Pontederia paniculata. Classification (NCBI taxonomy): domain Eukaryota; kingdom Viridiplantae; phylum Streptophyta; class Magnoliopsida; order Commelinales; family Pontederiaceae; genus Pontederia; species Pontederia paniculata. The sequence continues at coordinate 32,291 of LTAE01002520.1, read as the reverse complement.
TAGGATTAGAAATAAGTTGGTCAAAGTCTCAATTTTTTAAAACCACCTCGAAAAATGTGAAACCACTACTTTTAATTCATTAAAATGGATTAAATATATTCCTAAGGACCCCAAGAATTGTTAACTTTCTCTCTTTTAACTTTATTTTTATTTTTTTAATTATAATACTATATTAACGTAATGGCTATTAATTAACTATTTTGTGTAATTGAATATTTATTTAAGCTTATAAATTAATGGTGTACGCAAAATGCCATACTATATAATATTATCAATTAATTAACATCTCTCAAAAAAAATCAATTAATTAACAAATTATGAATCATGATTAATTACTATATTCTTTAATTAATAATTAATTATATGTTATTATAAATGTAGTGAAATAAAATTTATATTTACTACTAAAAAATATGTGCATTAGTAAATATAATTAAAATTGTCTTAACATCACTTATTTTTCTAAATATTATATTTAATTATTTTCTTTTACTTTAACCCCAACACTTACCTAATCCAAACTTTTGGAATAAGTTCACCTATAATCCTAATGTGGTATAATCTTGGTACATATTCTCTAAATTTTAATCTCAATCCAAACGGCCCCTAGGTGTTGTCTTCAACATGAAAGAGAGAGCTACTATGGTTGGGAATGATTTCATTATTCACATATAGGCCTCTGGATGCTTCTAAGTTAGCAGACATCAAAAGTCCACCTTACCACTCTAAAAAAATGTCCAATCTACGATAGACTACATATTAATGTATGCACATGAAACAACTTGGAACATGTTTTGACTTTCTCATTTGATATTATTGCATTTCTGTTATTATTTAAGATTCAACAATTCTGGAAACGAAGATGACTTGCTTTTTATTATCAGCTGCATTTGGAGCTGTACTACATGTAATTTCCACTTCACTGCTGGGAATAACTGCAATAACTATGGCGAATACCATAGCTGGTGAAGACACAGTGCATAAACTTGCCTCATTGCTCCTGATAATTCTCGGTGGAAGCTATATTCTGCTGTTTTTATTTGGTAAAGGCGGCCATAATCATTCTCATGGTCATCCAATGGAGAAGATGGCTGTGGCTGGTCTAGTTCTGGTACCTGCACTCTCTCCTTGTGCAACAACACTTCCTGTGTTCCTTGCTGTTGGGAACTCCTCCTCTATGATGGTGCTGGCTATTATTGTTCTCCTATTCAGGTAAGCCGTTCTAGAAATTGAGCAGTGAAGCTGCATCACTGATGTTTGCGAGAATAAGTTTGCACATTTACTATGATTTGCTGTTCCAAGTCTTAGGTTCTAGATTGCCTTAGATCTCCATGATTTATACACACTTTTTAATGTATAGATTGTTTGGGACATGCAATGGCTTTTGTGATCTTATTTTCTGTTCCACACATTGATCATTTGAAGAATTTTTTGTTGCATGCTTAAGGCATTATAACAGTTTGAGTTATTCATGTGAAATGTGATGTTTATTTTGTGAAAGTTCAACTCGATGATCCCTACAAGAATATTATTGGGTTTTTTATTTGATTTATATCAGTATGATTGACATGAGATATCTTATGATTTTCTTCTCAATGTTGTTATTTAGTGAACTTGTTTAAGCGTCCATGGTTCAAAATTTGAACAACTAAGTGGTTTGTTTAAAGCATTCTTGCTGAAATTTAATTTCATACCTGACTTCGATGTTAGAAGAGAAAAAAAAATGGTCGAATTTCAAGTCTGACTGTTTTCTGAATATTAAATTACAAAGAACAAGACTTGATCTAATGTGACAGGCTTTGCAATGCAATCTTGCATTGTAACTTTACTTGTTAGTTGATGCATGATGCAAGTGATTTTGCCTATATTTCATACTATTTGCGAATTGATTTATCAGTCTGGAAACATATGATCCTTTAATATATGCTTCAAGAACCTTTCAGTACACACACGCGCGCGCACGCACACACACATGCACATTTCAAGAATCTTGATGTTGGAGCAGTATGGCTCGACATATGTATATATATTTATATATATATGTGTATATATGTATGTATGTATCTATATGTATGCTTCAAGAAATCTTGAGGTTGGAGCAGTATGGCTTGAGCCGTTTCATTTAAGGATCAGATTCATAGGAAAACTAGGTTTTGCACGTTGGTATAAAAAAGCTGAAGTTTGGACATGGTTAGTCTTTTTCTGCCTAAAAAATAAACAGAATAAAGTCCTTTTGTAAGTTTCTTAATGCTCTAAATTAATTAAAGTTTATTTAAACAAAAAATATTTCATTCATCAAGAATCTTCTTTCATGTCAATGCATGAGCAATTTACTTTTCGCTATGCTTCTGGTTTGAGTTGCTAATTTACATTCACCCTTCTTTTGTATTTATTGATATCCAGCACTATCACAGTCATGACATCTCTGGTGGCCCTCTCGTTTTATGGAGCCAGCCAGCTCAAGTTTCACTGGGTGGAGAAGAACGACAAGCTTCTCGTTGGGTCTGTGCTTGCTGTGGTCGGAATCCTTACACTTATGTTCCACGATCATGATCATGGCGGCGGCGAACATTCAGTTGAAGAACATTTGCATAGGAAGCTCATTGTTTTGTGAGATTATGGGATTTTTTTTGTAATGCTTTCCTTTCTGTCTTGTAATATACTTTGTTGTGAAACGAGGAACAAAAATATTTTATTGCGAACACGAAAAAAATGGTTTCATTTTATTTGAATCATCAATGCCATTTTACTTGACAGCAACGTACATATTTCTTTGTTCGCCTAAGAAAAAAATACATCTCTTGTAAGCTTTAATGGAAAGAGGAGTAAAAAGCACCACATATTATGGTCAAATCCACGTCAATATGGATCCATGATTTGTAATATAAGATTTGGTCTTTACAAGATGTGTCATTTTTGGTATCCAAACGTTGAATGAATCCTAAACAAATTTCGTCTAAAAAATTGATGGAACGTTTTTCGGAACTTTCTTGCAATAGTTGAAGCTGAGTTTGCTTCAAAGTTCACAAGCATGACTAACTTTCTTTGATGAATATTTATAACTTTTCTTCAAATTTTTTATACATGAAAACAGTTTTTTGTTGCTTTCTTCAAAACAAACACTCATTTGAGAGAAATGTTTGTACAACAAAACTAGTATGCTTTCTTTCAAAATTTTGAGTTTTCCCAAACGCAATGTAATATATTAGAAATTAAGAAAACAATTATAAAATGATTTAAGGTCATTTAATATCTTTCAATTTTTTATATGATTATTAATGACAATTTTACTTAGATTCTTCCTCCGCTTAAAATCACTCCTACTAGGTCATCTCATTTTTGTATTCTCCCTTTCGCTTTTTTGTCTTCCCTTTCCCGTCCTTTCTCGTCCCCCATCCCATTGAGTTCAATGAATAATTGTATTATCATAATAAAAAATACTAAATTCATTAATTTGACGATATTATCATTTGGGTTTCGCATGGCAAAGTTCTCCCATTTCCTCTTTATTATTTTTTTAAAAAAGTATTAATTAAAGTGCTTAAAATATCAAATAATGCCATGAAGTCTCTTTTATAAATAAAGTACTGGTACTACTATCACGATATTGTGGTAATTACTTATTTTTTCAGAAAAAAATATCGTATTTTGGTTAAAAAAACTCAATCGTAGTATATGTGAATAAGAGTGTATGAAGCACTTTTTACGTGTACATATAATAAATCATATTTTAATTATTGATGTTAAAATTTATAGTGTTCGAGATAAAATAATATGGCAATAATTTTCTTTTGAAAAGAATAAGAAAAATAACTCATGCTGTTTAATTTTTAACGTTTGGGCCTTAACGATTGGATCAAAAAGCCCATATCAGAGCCCGTCCGTGTACCCTATTTAAAGTGCTCCTCACAAACCCTAAGGTTTCTCCATTTGCGGCTGCCAGAGCGAGAGGGAGTGTGAGGAGAGCGAGTTAGGGTTCTTCGGGTCGACCTCCAGTTCTTCAGCAATGGCGCCCCCAAAGAAGACGGTGATTAGTTTCTTCTTCTACTTGCTTCGATTTCTTTTTTTTTATGGAAATAGTTATCGTTTTTTTCTAATTGTTTTCTTTCATTCTGCAGAAGAAGAGCACCGAGAACATCAGCAGCCGTCTTGCGCTCGTGATGAAGAGCGGCAAGTATACGCTCGGTTACAAGACGGTCCTCAGATCCCTTCGAAGCTCTAAAGGTATCTCCTTTTCATCTCAGATCTCTGTCTGTATTTTACATATTAGTTATCTGATCCGTAATATGCCATACATGTTAGCTTTAAAATTTGATTTTTCTTTTCAATAGAAGAAACGGCATGCCTTCAATACCATCATTCTTTTGGATTCTTATTTGAGGCGTCCTTTTAGTGTTGTTATGCTCAATGGTTGCTGATATATTTGTGGAGTTATGTTCTGGGACTGGAGTTTGACTCTTTAGCAGTTCAACTTATGCTTCAGAGATGAATACAGTTCCCAATAGCAAGTTCTGCTTCTTTTCTTTGTAAATCAGCTATGATATTTTTTGATATCTAGGTGAATTCTGTGATGGAAGACATAACTTTTCTTCATGGAAGTGTATGCTTCCTGTTATTTGTCGTGTGTTATTACTATCATCCAACTATGCCATGGGCGTCAACAACTAGACTGCTCTTTGACATGCTTATGTGTTGGTTCTTCCTGTGCTAGATTGTTTTCTTCTGTCCTGCACTGTAATGTTTGTGAAGACATCCTATATATCTACGATGATATTATTATAATTTCTCTTATTTTGAATTTTTGGTTCTGTTTTTCTACTAGCTAATTCAACTCTTCATAGCATCTTTCTCTATCCTTTCATGCACTCTCTCCAGTTTTTTTGTCTCCTTCCCATATTCCCTTTTGCAATGTACTTTTCAAATCACTCTTCTTACCTGTTCTTCATTCTCTGGCTCACCTCGTTATTTTTGTTGCTCCTTTTGCTTCACCCTCCTTATCCACGTCTCACTTCCTCACCTCATCAACTCTTTAGCCGTCTCCCCCTTCTATCATTCCTTGATTCCTCACAAAGCCCTGAGCCTTCTGTTATCCCCTGCAGTATCTTTTCTAAGCTTGTTACCCAATTGGTTTGAACTTTTGATTTTGTTGTTTTTCACATTTTAAATTTCTGCCAATATTTTATTTGCTTATTTTGGTTAATTTTCCATGGATGATCTTATAATATCCTTATTCTTTCCATTTTGTTTTTCCTCTACTTTAGTTTTTTGATGTTTTGATGAGTCTTGTCTTCTTAGCTGTGATTTCTTAGTGGAAGAGACATTTTCTTTATTAAGGATATCAAACCCACATTAAGTTTTGCTCTTTTTTCGTCCTTGCCTTTCTAAATGCATCATATTTAATTAATTTAATAACAATATTTAATTCTTCTCTCCTATCTTATACCTGGATGCTTCTATTCGGAATCTTAAGGCAGTCCTTGTTTCTTTAACCGGTCATGTTTCGTAGTTGTCAGATTTTTTGGTGGGTTTTAATTGTGTGTGGTGTAGTATTTTATTCTCGCACACTTTAAATCACATTCTATAACCAGCTTCGCTAGCAAAGTCTTTTTACATGTTTACATAATTCTTGTCTTGTGAAGTCCAAGTATTGGTACTGACGCTATTGTTTTTTTCCTATTTCTGTAGCAAAATTGATCATGATTGCTAACAATTGCCCTCCTCTGCGCAAGTCTGAAATTGAATATTATGCTATGTTGGCAAAGGTTGGAGTACATCACTTCAATGGCAGTAAGTGTTCTTTTACATCCCACTTCTACATGTAGAATATTTTTTTTGGGAAAAGAGAAAAATATTAAACTGTTCCATCCAAATTTAACTTTGAACTCTTTCCATTTTTAACTACCAGTACAATTTGTCATCATGATTAGCAGCTTTTGTAAAATATTAAAGAAAGCTTCTCATACTTTTTAGTAAAGTGTGCAGTCTTATTTTGACTAATTGGTGTTAGTTTAAATTTTCTATCCTTTAGATTTTCCTGGATCTACTATATTTTTTTGCCACGTTTGAATTGCACTTTTTAATATTCTTAATTGTATACATTTATAGATTTGAAATTATATTTTAATTCCTTTATAACAACTAGGATTTTTTATTATAGATCACTAATTCTTGTTTTTGCTTTGAATGTTATGTTCTTATTGTTTAACATTGCTGTAAGTCACATTTTTTTGCAATTCTGATTAATATACCAATATTTAGTTGATATAAACTATGAAGCCATAGCTATATCTATGATAATAATTATAGGATAATAATTATCTTATTTGACATATTAACGTTAGTGTACAAAATTAATTGAGTTTTATTTCTTCATCAGACAATGTGGACCTTGGAACAGCTTGTGGTAAATATTACCGTGTTTGCTGCCTCAGCATTATTGATCCTGGTAAAAATCTTGATCTAAAGTATGAGTTTACATTTTAGCATTGTTGCAGATTTATAATGTTTCAAATGCCCTGTTTTGTAGGTGATTCTGACATCATCAAGAGCATTCCTGGTGAGCAGTGAGAGGAGACTGGAGTTTATTTTAGTTAATATTTGCTTTAGGGATTCAATGTGGTCAATTATACAGCTTTTGTAGTGGTTATTTCCCATTTATAGCTGTTTGAATTTTGACACTGATGTTTAAGAGGATGTGGTTGCCTTTTGAATTTTTGAACTGCATGTTTACTCTATCTAATCTATGTCAGACTCGTATTGTGAATTAGTTCTATAGAGCAGGATCCTCGTGATTTGTTGTTATTGTAATTATGTTCCCTTGATTGGAAATTACATCAGCGTCCAAACATGAAACTCACTGTTCTTAAACCCTAAGTATATCACTAAAATTTACATAGATGTGAATGGAACATTTAAAAGAGAATACTTTTATCAATACCAACAATTGTTTCTGAAAGACGGTACTTTTTGGTATGGTTCGTTATTAGTATTAAATAATATTTTGCTGTAAAGAATAAAGTGTCATTGAAATATTCTTGAATTATAAAATTAGTCAGAAGATGAGGGAGTCTTTTGTTTCGATTTATTTGGATTTTTGAAATTTTACTTTTGCCTCTCACAAATTAAAATAAGTTATAACAAAAATGATTACTTTTTTATAATGTAATTACTTCGTATCCTCTCGACTTTTTTCATATATATTTGATCTTTGAGAGGTTCGCAGATCTGAAAAGTTAGATATGGATGGACTAAATTGGTCCCATTTCCCATTTTGTTTTATAGTTCCGTTGAAGTTTAGAAAATAACTAGAAGATGTCTCTAAGCGTGACAAAATTCGATGTTATTTAATGGATTCTTCCTGCAAAGCGCGGCGAAGAATGGATCTCGTTGAAAGAGACAATTGACATGTGATTACAGCAAAGATAGTGTGCATGTCTTGATGCATGCTTTAGATCTAATTAAGAGATGCCCTATGATCATATTATCATAAATAATGTCTCACAACTTATTGTACCTGATAGCATTTATACACCATATTTTGAGTCACCTCTTGGACTTGTGTCAGATCTTATGACGAAAGAACTTTATTATGGATCTAATACAGCTTATATTTAAGAAACCCAGTACATTAAGAAAGTTAAGGATGTTCTCCACAATTCAATCTTACTGCTTAAAGACATCAAAAGAGATTTCTGAAAAGAGAAAACAATGATCCATTATATCACCGAAATTCAGCAGGTTGGTCTCTGACATTCGCAAATCAAATTTCTTTCAGGAAAAAATTATTGCCTGTTACAAATTAGAGGACACATGAGTAGATCTTCTACCACTTAATTCGGTACTTCTCAAAGTACAGACGATGATTTGGTCTTCTTTTTTTTTATTATCATCGTCTCGTTATGTGCATGAAGAGATTTCATGCGAGAGTTAGTGCACACCTTTCAAGGGGCTTCTTTTGTGCAAAAGGAATGATGATGGCATAGTTCCATAGTGTTGTTAAGTGTACAAAAGGCAAGTTACAGAAGAAAGTATTGACTAATAATAAAATAGTGAACAAAATAGGATACACAAATGCGCGTGTTATCAAAATGAAGAAGGAAAGAAGATATACATGTTTCAATCATATAAGATTGCATTCATTCATTCATAAATTCTTTATCTGCTATACATGACCTGACTCAGCTTCAATCACCTACATTTTTCTTTCCTTTTTCTTTCAAATGAATAGCAAACATGAATCCAAATTTATTGTTATAAGCTTTTACTGATATATATGTGGCAAGTACAAGGACAAAATTAACTGAAGGCCCTCTATTTACATCTGTCCTACCCTATTTCGTTGTCACGAAGCTGCCTGATCAATCTACTCAGTTGAAGAGGGATACACAAAAAGGAATCATATCAAAAAAACAAAAAAAAAGAGAGAGGAAAAATCTCACTACAAAAATTGCGGGAAGAGAAATCCTTCCTTTCTTTCCATGCATTTGAAAGTCCTCGTCTTCCTAGTTATGACTAGGATTGGACCTGCTCCTGGGCAACTGCTTCAAGCTTGCACTGACTTCTACCTCAGGCTGCTTGCTGACTGCTGCATGATATCCATCCAAGTTGACGGAGTTTGTGACCGAGGGCTGCAGCAGTTTCCTGCCGTGAAACCGTTCTCTCGGAAGCTCTGATTTCTCAAAGGATGCTGGGGATGGAAAGCTAAAGTATGAATACTGCAGGAGGATCAGAGCACAAAGGATGCAGAGAGCTCTGTGGATGGCTTTCATGATGGCTCTATGGCTTGGTGTGTAAAGGTCAAATTATCTTGGACACTTGATGATCAAAAGAAGGGGTTGGTGATTGTGTATTTATACAAGTTTCTGTGAGCTTTTCTTTTGCAGCTTCCTTGTAAGGAGCTTGCAGCAAAAGTAAGCAGTACAATGCTGCAGAATTAATTACACTTCATGACCTCATGCATGATTAAAACAATTTGTTCACCTCTACACCCTTGCCTTGTCATGAGCATGTTAGTTCGCACATGCATCTGTGTGCAGAAAACTATCTAGTTTTAATTAATTCACTGGTTTTCTTCCAAGAAGGAAGGGAAAAATATCAACAAAGTTTCCAAAAGGTTGTACTTAGTGGTATTCAGCCATCATATCTACAAATCTGTGTACTGAATAAAAGGTATATCTTGTGTTGCAATTAACCATAAGAATATGAACCAAATTAGATATCATTTTTTATAAGTGGGATATTTCTATGGAGTTATTGGGTCTAAAAGATGAATTGAACTGTCATGTTTGTCCAAAATTCTTTTCATTACTCAACTTTATGTAATGCCTAGTAGATTAAATCATGTAAGCATCTGAATCAAAGAATTCCATTCTATATTTCCACATGATGTAATGTCAATAAAGAAAAAGCAAAAGTAAGATGAATCATCGATGTGATCGAGACCATTGAGCGCATTCTTACGATTTGATTATCCACATTAGATGAGGTTAATTGTGCAAATGTACATTCTACAAGTTGTAAGCATCACCAAATGTTTGATAGTGACTTTAGACTAAGTTTCCATCTACCAAACGATTGCCTATCACAAGCACCACTCAGAGATTAATCAATTAGTTTGCTCAATTTGCAATTCTTTAGAAACAAAAAAGAAAAGAAAAAGGAGAGAAAAAAAGTGTGTTTAACAAAAAGTAAATACTAACTGTTTCTATTTATAGCTACCACTATCCTTTGGATTTTTCATACAAAGATATGGCCACTTGCAAAATCAGCTAATCATATGGTGTGCATCCATTAATTTGACTAGTCCTCCATGCACTGTGCATGGATGCATGTGTTGAGGCCTCTGATGAGCCCTAACCACAGATGTAGGTTATAGACAACTAGCTCCAGGTTTAGATGGTCCTCCTCAAGTTAGGGTTGTTGGATGCATGAGCATTTAACTTTCCAGATTCAAATCAGAACACAACCACAACACAACATGTATCTCGATCCTTTTACCCCAATGATTATAAATAAAAAAATAATGTTGAATCTGATGTTCCTTGAGAGAGAGAGAGAGAGAGAGAGAGAGAGAGAGAGAGAGACTTATATGTTTGAAGATGTATAAGGTTAAAAATTAACTCCTCTTCAATTTTTGAGATTCGAATGTGAGACCGCTTGCTCATCATTCACTTCAACCCCTTACCAACTGAGCCTAGAGATGTATCTGAGTGAAATTTAGTCATCTTGCTATCTGGACCAGCTGCAAACTGCAATGGCTTGATGTAGCACTCTATCATTTGACTTCGGCTCTTGGACATATTTCCCAAAGGAAGAATTAATAAATCTCACTAGATTTCTAAAAGATTGCAAGGGAGTGGGAGGGTCTATGGAACATGTGGGTTGCAACTACTTGGTGAGCATTTTAATCTAGATCTTTATGGATTTGTCAACATTTATCTCACATACCTTTAGGTGAGTGAGAAAAACAATTAAAAGATGCTCTCGTTGGAGGAAATTTGAAGCTTCAAGAATTAAAAGAAATAAAAGATGATCGACTTGGACCTGTTTTCAACATATGTAACCATGTCTTTGATTAATTAAGCCTTGGTTTGGTTTGAAATGATTTTTCCTAGATTTTTGTCACTTAAAATAATGTTGACCCTTACTCTTACTAACAAAAAGATTAGATTGTAACAGATAAGGCAAGCAATCACATAGCCGTCGACGGTTGGCATGCAAGAGAAGACAAGATAGTATTAGATGTTAAATATTATAATAATATTCCTAGATATACTTTTCTTTTTGTAATTGATGGTTAGATACCAAATATGCCAGTTACAACTCAAAAGGAGAACCTTCTCGAAAGAAAAAAAAAAGGAGAAGAGAGACAAGTAAACAAATTACAAAGACAACACATCTAATTGCATTTCCTATCTGTGTGTACATTTCAATTAACATCCACATGATTAATCACCTGAAATTTGCCACGATTTAGACCACCTTTTAGTAAAGCCATCAAATTAAACAAACAATGACGTGATATCACGCATTTTGGGCTAATAAACCATCAAAATGTGTGGCTCTTAATTTACAGCCATTATCAAGGTCTTTCTCTATATGGTATTCATTTTATCTGTTACAAAAGTGAGTAAAATAAAGCACAAATTTGTTAATTAAAAAATATAAATATAAATATACTATTCTTCTTATAAGCTTAAGTTTTTAAAATTATTGATAATACATCTACTTTAATATGGTATCAGAGTCAAAACCTCGATGTTTGACTTATAATTAGATCAAAATTATTAGTAATTCGTATATAAAAGAGAGTGCTAAGAATATAAATATAAAGATATCGCTCTTCATACTGACTTTAATATTTTAAAATTGTTGATAGCACAAATTATTCAATATAGTATCAAATCTCGTTGTTCTCATATTAAAAATGAATTTTCTTCTTTAATTGTCGATGTGAGACTTTGGATTAAATCAAAATTATTAGTGACTCACACGAGGGATAAAAGTTTAGGATTATTGACAACACATTTACTTTAACAAAATTTAGATAAAAGGAAGGTCAAACTAGAAGATGTGATTCCTCTCCTATAAGAATTGTGATATGAACATGAGAGAAAAAAGGAAAATAATTCTTATTTTGTGTATTAGAACTCGAACACCTTGACCTGCTTTGCGTGAATGATTCTTCACCCAACATGATCAACAATCAACATCCACAAGAGCTGATGGCAAGAAAGTTGGCCATGTTACCAGTGGGAACCAGAAGAAACTTGCAAAGTGACTAAATATTCTGACACAGTTGGCTCTGTATACGGGCAATCATTACTTATCAAGGAACTTGAGCATTGTCATTCAAATAGGTCATGAATAAATTATACTTAATTGGAAGATAACTGATCTTCCAACAAGTATCATTTGCAATTCTAGCTAGACACGATAAAAAGACTCATATATAAATTCATAAAGCACTATGCAAATGATATGGAAAAAGGATAATCTAGAACAAATTTACTCATAAGTTGATCAATCACATTTCATATATCAGGTTTCAGCCCAAAGGCGGATCTAGGGGGGAGTAAGGGAGTGCACTGGCACCCCCTGGACTCCTCCCCTGGATTCCTTTAAATAGATTACTAATTAATTATGGATCACATCGATTGCTTGCTGAGATGGATAAGAGGTATATGTTTCAGTTCTTCTTGGTTCTTTAATTTTGCCCTTTTTTCTATATTTAGTTTTATGTATTTAGATTAATTTTTTACCTTTACTCAATATTATCTAATCTACTCTTTTATAAAATATAATTTACTTATATTATATTAATATTTATTCATTCGTTAACAAGATTATTTATATGTATTACTCCTTATTAGCCTATAATTGTAGCATAATAATCTACTTACTTATTTTATTATATGCATACTTTTATTTTTTTATTATTTATTTTTTTACCTTTACTCAAATATTAGCTTATATTATTTCAAAAGTATCATTTATTTATATTATATTAAAGTTTATTAATTCACTAATATATATAAATATATATATATATATATATATATGTATATACTATATTATGTATTTTTACTTATTAGTCTATGACTATATCATGTATATTTACTTATCATTCTATCACACATGATAGAAGTATGTTTTTTCATAAAAATATAATCAATATTGTCATTTTTTATTCAATTATGAATTAGTTATATAATATCATATCCATATTTTTAAATGTTCTCATTTTTTTCTTTCTATTTTTTAATGTTTAAAATAAAAAGTAAATCTAATGCAAATATCTCGAATTATATTATGTCGTGCAAATAAATTATTAAAAATTATAATTTTAAATATAAATTAATATTAAAATAAATTTATAATAAGTATATGAGTAATTGTGCATCCTCTGAATAAAAGTTCTGGCTCCGCCACTGGTTTCAGCCCATTTTAAGTAAAGAAAATCATATGATACATGACTATTTTATCTCTTCAGCGTTGACCACATAGATAAAATATTCACAAAATGCACATTTACAAAGATCAAGGCGAGAATTTATTCCACAAAGTAAAATCTCAATTAATCGGTTATCCCATTACTTCCATATGCTTTATAAAAGGAATATTACAATAAAATTGTTTAATAATCGAATCTATCTCAAACTTTCTTCTTATGGCAACAACAAGTATGTATGGATAGATTACGCGAATGGTCATCGAACTTTGACGCATTCTCATTTCGGTCACTAAACTTCATTTTGTAACAGAACGATCATCCAACTTGAAAAAAATTTCATTCGCAGTCATTCTGATCGGCTACCGCCGGTTTCCAAGTTACCGCGCTTACATGGCATCCACAAAAATAGTTTCTCTTTCTGCCACGTCGATCCATAATATTATAATATTTTTTCTCTCTTATGTGGTAATAAATAATAATTTTATTAAACTATTTTATCTTAAAAAAATAAAAAATTGAAGGAGTCTGTGACTCTCAGGCTCCCTCCCTCCTCTCTCTCTTTCCCTCCCCTCTCTCTCTCCCTCCCATCCTCTCTCCCTCCCTCTCACCCTCCCTCTCTCTCTCGATCGCCGGAGACGAAGGAGAAGAGCGAAGGGGGCAGCTGCCCCCTCTCTTCTCCCTCGTTGAAGACGAAGGAGAAGAGCTGCTTGCCTCTCTTTTCCCTCGCCAGAGACGAAGGAGAAAAGAGGAGCTCTGCTGCCCCCTCTCTTTTCCCTCGCCGGAGACGGAGGAGAAGAGAGGAGCTCTTCTCCCTCGCCGGAGACGATGAAAGGAGGAGGCAACTACTCTCCCCCGCCTTCGCTGCCCCCTCTCTTCTCCCTCACCGGAGACGAAGGAGAAGAGAGGAGGGGGCAGATGCCCCTCTCTTCTCCATCGCCGGAGAAGAGAGGACCTCCGACAAGTGCCCCCTCTTTTCTCCCTCGCCGGAGACGAAGGAGAAGAGAGCCCCCTTCGCTGCCCCTCTCTTCTCTCTCGCCGGAGATGAAGGGGAAGAGAGGAGGGGGCAACTGCCCCCTCTCTTCTCCCTCGTGGAGACGAAGGAGAAGATAGGAGGGGGTAGCTGCGCCCCCTTCTCTCTCTATCTTGCCACGTAGGAAAGAAAAAAAATTATAATAATAATTTATATCAACATGGCGGAGAGAGAAGATGCTTCTATGGCTTCCACATAAGCTGAGTTACCTAGAAACCGGCAATAGCCGGTCATAATGACCTTGCGTGAAAAGTTTTTCAAGTTGGATGATCGTCGCGTTACAAATTGAAGTTTAATGACCGCAACGGGATAGAGGATAAAGTTGGATGACCATTCGCGTAATTTACCCATTTTTTTGTAATGGCTCAACTTTTTAAAAATGTAAGATCAGAAGGCACCAAAAGTGGTGGAGTGAATTGATTCTTAGAAACTTACATGATCTTTTATGGGTGTTGGACTTCATTATAGTTGTTGCCACCTTTTTCTCAACTTTTTCAGTCACATCAGATCAAGATTTGTCAAACCTAGACGTCAAGTCATCCGACTAACTTATGAGTCAAAACTAGCCATTTAGCCTACCAGTTTGAGGTCAACTGTTCTATCAATCTCTTAGAATCATCCATTCAACCACTGATTTTTTTTAATTTATTATTTGTCGGATCAATCAATTTTCATAAAAAAGTTTCAAGTTTCAAGTCAAGTCATCTAAATGGGTTGTCTATCCGACCTCTCTCGACTCCATCCAACCATTTTGTCCAACTAACATAGGGGACTCGTCTTTTAAACCTTGTTTCGTACTTCTTTGAGTCTTGTTAGGTCCTATCAATCTCTTAGAATCATCCATTCGACCACTGATTTGTTTTAATTTATTATTTGTCGGATCAATCAATTTTCATAAAAAAAATTCAAATTATTGTTCTTCCTGTGTTTTCATCACTTAAGCAATTCATTAGTAAACATGTCTTCATTATAGTTTGTTATCATCAAAATCATATGTACCTGTGAATTCAACAATCTCCCTATTATTTTATGATGACAACTTATGGATGATGAGGAGTTGAAATTAATCTACAAAATTAAAGTCATGGGCATATTCCCCCTTACCTCATGCTCCGTCTAATTTAGTGCATTTTAGGCACAATAAAAAAATATTTTACTCCTCTTGCATGTTCATGTGATAAAGAATTTTTTGAAATCCAAGTGAGTGTCGTTATGTATGCTTATATATTCAAAGCGTGTAATAAACAATTTTGATGCATTGAATATCAAAAACATCATAAGGCCTCAACTCATACTACAATGTGACAAACAATAATATAAGCTAGATCCATCATAAGCAACATAACAAAAATAAGATAAAGACATCCATCATTGATAAATAGTTTTTATATAGAAGATTTTCTACTTAAACACACTTATTTTTCGACTTAATTTCAACCCACATGCATGACTTCTTAACTTCATCACTTTATTTTCCTCAGTTCATGTGTAGGGTTTCATATGAGATTATGAGCATGAATTGGAAGCATTTTCGACCCTTTTTGTTTATATGGTGATATATCATTTATCTTCTAGTCTAATCTCTGCTATGAAACCATTTCATTATCCTGAGAGCATATCCAATTAGTTTTATATAAATAATTGTATGATGGCTGTTGTTTAGCGCTTGATCTATTGGGAGTTGTTGGAAGCTGTCAAATTGTTTTTTTAGCTTGTCAGAACTGATCTTTTGGTTGCATCCGTTGCTTTTTGGGCTATTGCTACAGAGGCTACGACCTGTCCAAGCCTCCCACCTTTTTGAAGCTCAATCAGAAGATTCTTTTGAATGAGACATGTGGCACAATCATAGAAGCAGAGAAGAATCAGAAGGTTCCAAAGAGAACTATAAGAAGAAGATAAGCTGCAAATGAAAGATCTCTCTCCCATCTCCTCAATTTTGATTTTTGAAAAGCAAATTAGGGTTCTGGAGTAGCTGCACACGGGGATCAAGAAAAAAGAGAAGCTGCTACTGAGAAGCTGCAATTTACCATCTATCTTCATATCTTTTATTCTAAATCATGTATTCATGACAGAACACTATGTTGTTTGTAATTTTTAATTCAGAGATGTATAACTAAACTCTTTTATTTCCTAAGGATGGTACTTGTGTGTGATGATAAGACATTTCTTTTATAGAATGATACTTTTTTTATGGATTTTAAATCTGATTTCTGAATGTGCTAATGATGAAAATGTTGCTCAACAGTTATGTTACTCTGTAATGCTGCAAAGCTTTCGGTTTCTGTTGTTTGATATTCAAAAGGAGCTCAAAGGCATTATTTCCTTATCTTTGTGCAATCAAATTTGAACTTATTGTGCTTTGCTGCCTGAGGGATGTGTTTCAACAGTTATATTTCATTGAGATGCCGAAAGGCTATTTTCTTTCCTGTTTTATGTTTCCCTTGAAATGAAACATAGGCTCATTTTTCAATTATGTATGTTCGTGTTGTTAGAAGTTGGGATAAGATTTGTAAAGATTGCTTTATTAGATAAATCTATTTGGGTTGTGTTTCTTTTGCTGAGCTGACCACTCATTGCATTTCCCAAAGCTAAAACTCATAAGGGTATTCAGCAACAGATTTATCTCCATAAAGCATGAGTTGTTTTCTGTGTTTTATGTGAATTGGTATTAGAAGTGCATTCCTTGATTTCAACTAATTAGGGATGCTCTAAGCATTAAAGATTAAGTACAGAGTGGATAACTCTTATTTTTGCTCTAATTACTAGCTGTAAAGCAAATGATTTGAATTCCTAGTTATGTAATTTTGAGGATTTGTTGTTATTCGACTAAGATTATTTTTTGATAATGAGGATTTAAATTGGTAAGCTAAGTGTCTATGGGAGTACCTTAGTGATTTCATTGCTCTTTGTTCAAGGTTTAAATATGATTGTCTCATTAATCACACAAGTAGAAGTTCGAGATGAACTCTATCCTTAGGAAATACTTTTCTGATTTGCATCAACCCATAGTTTTCCCTCTGCTTAGTTTTTTGAGTTTCATAAATCCAAAATATCAAAAACATCTAGCTTATCATTTTTTATGCAATTAGATTCTTATTATCACGAGACAAAATTTGATACTCTTGCTGTGTAGTTTTATTCTTAGTTTTCAATATATAGTTTAGCTCTAGTTTTCTATTTTTAGTTAATTCCCTTTTTCTAGTTAGTTAATTCTGTTAGATTAGTTCTTTGTGTCAATTCACCGTGGATACAATACCAGATGTTAGCTACTCGACTTGTGCACTTGTAGATTTGAGGAAGCTAAGTGTTTAAAACTTGATAAACACCTTTCACATTCATAGACAATTCAACACACTTTGTAGAGAATATAGAACATCTTATTATTGCATAGTGTCTAATATATAATCTTATTACACCACTCACTCCATATCTATACATCTCCTACACATAAGCCCATAGCACACATTCTTCACATCAAGTTTTTGACGCTGTTGCTAGAGGGAATGAGACAATTAGGACTTATTTTTCAAAATTAGATAACTATTTTCTTTGTATAAAATTTCTTTTTCATTGTGCATATCTCATATATCTAGCATCTTTTTGTTAGTTTCTGTTAATTTGGTTAACTTAGGAATTTCTATTCTTAAATTGTTCATAATTTTTTAACATAAACTGTATATTTTGCCTAACCACTAATTGTTGTCCTGAGTTTCTATTTTTGGTTAGCAAGCTTATGCACAGATCTGATAGTTTAGAAGATTTCTTATCTGAGCCAAAAGTAGAAATCAGAAGAAATTCAGTAAAGAATGTATACAGAAGAAGACAAAGAATCAATCAGACTTTTGAAATCAGATTTGAGATACATATGAAACTATTGAAATGACAGTTCCTAGAACACTCAAAGACTGTTATGCACCAAATGCTCAAGGAAGATCACATTTAGGAACTGTTCCTGATTCTACATTTGAGCTGAAGTCATATTTAATCACAATGGTTTAGTAAAATCAGTTTAGAGTAAATTCAACAGAAGATCCAGCTCTTCATATAGACAACTTCAAAGAAATTTGTAGTACATTGCACTACAATGGAGTATCAACTGATGTCATCTACATGAGATTATTCCCTTTCTCACTTAGGAATAGAGCTAAGTTATGACTGAGGTCACTGAACCCTGAGGATATTGCTACTTAGGATCAATTATTACAAGCTTTCCTGGCTGAATACTATCCACCTAACAAAATATCTCAAATGAGGACACAAATTTCTGAATTTGATCAAAGAGATGTTGAATCCATATATGCGCTTGGCAAAGATTTCAAGGATTATTGATGACATGCCCTCATCATGGTTTTGAGAAATGACAGCTAGTGAACTACTTTCACAAAGGTCTAAACTACACTTCTAAAGTAGCCGTAGACAATGCAGCTGATGGAGTATTTTGCATCCAAGAATATTAATGAAGCTTATCAGCTCATGGAAAATCTAGCTAAGAATCACCATTTCCTAGCACATGATAAAGCAAGAAGGCCCACTCCTAAACAAGAAGTTCATAATTTAGATGCATTATCTGCCAAGATGGATGTAGTAAGTGCTTTAGTACCCTATGCTAAAAAGGATGGAGAAGTTGTTTCACACCCCAAGTTAATATGGTTGCTAATCTTGAAATTAAGTGTGAAATATGTGAAAATCCAAGACATCCAACTGACAGTTACAACTTAATTATGCAGACTCAAATTGAGCAACCAGCTAATCAAGTCAGTGCTTTAGTACCCTATGGAATAAGACAAGAGTACTACAATCCTGATAATAGAAACCATCATAACCTTTCTTACAGAGGAGACCAATTTTAGCAACCTCCAATTCAGAATCAGAACCAAGGATGACAACCAAGGATTTTGCAAAGAAATCAGCAGTTAACCCAACAATCTTTCAACAATCAAAACACTCAAGCCACCAAGCCATCATATGAACAACCAACTCCTATCAAGTCTAAAGTTGAAGATATACTAGAGGCAGTTTTAAAGAGGCAGAAAAAGCAAGATGAAGCCATGATGAAGATGATGACTCAAATAAAAAACATGGATGCTCATAATAAAATGTTGAAAAATCACATTGTCCAACATGATGAAAGCTCAATTATACCTCAAGTGATGGTACCTAGTCAACCTCAAGCAAATCCCAAACAACAAATTCAAGTTGTACACTTAAGGAATGACAAAATTGTTGAAGGACCTCTGAAAACACCAGTGAGAAAAGAAGTTCAGAAGGAGAAGGAAGATGAGATAACTGGAGAAGTTCTACAGAACAGTGATGAAGAAAAGATAAAGAATCAAAGAGGCCAAAGATGACTGAAAATTCTGAAACTCTGAAGATCAAAGTGCAAGATGATGAGATTCTTGACATGTCATTTCCAAAAAGATTCAGTAATATCAAGCAAGATCAATAGTTCGGAATTTTTTTTGAAATTATGAAGAAGTTATATATCAATGTACCATTTGTTGAAGCTATTCAAGAAATGCCTTCTTATGCCAAATTTCTGAAGGAGATTCTCACCAAGAAAAGAAAAATACAAGAGCATGAGTTGGTAGCTTTGACTGAGGGAGCAACCGCTGTGATTCAGAATAAACTACTACCAAAACTCAAATATTAAGGAAGTTTTTCTATTCCTTTAGAGAATGACAATAGAAAAATTAAGAGAGCATTGTGTGATCTTGGAGCTTCAGTCAGTTTGATACCCTTATCATTATGCAGAAAATTAGATATGTGTGAACTGAAGCCAACAAATATGTTTTTACAATTGGCCGATAGGTTTGTGAAGTATCCTCATGGAATCCTAGAAGATATCCTAATCAAAGTTTGTAAATTCTACATTCCAGCTGATTTTGTGATTTTAGATATAGATGAGTATGTGCACACACCAATGATACTTGGAAGACCATTTCTACCTACAACTGAAGTTATAATTAATGTCAAGCAAGGGATACTGACTTTTCAGATAAGAGAAGACATAATTGAATTTAGTTTATCTCAAGTCATGAATCAGCCTATCAGTGAAGATCAATGTTAGTTGCTAGCTAACCAAATAGATCCTATTGTTGATCATATAGCTGCTCTTATGCATATAAAGGATCCCCTTGAAGAATGTATACTGAATGAAGAATCAGTGAATGACAATGATGAAGTATCAATTTATCAAAAGTATCTTAAAAATCATGAAGTAGTCAGCTCAGAAGAATTGGAGCTCCAACCTATCTTGGCAGCATTAAAAATACTAGCTAATGAAGATAAAGAAGTGGAGTCACCAAAACCTGAACTAAAGGAGTTGCCACCAGGGTTGAAATATGAATTTTTAGGAGAGAACACTACATATCCTGTAATAGTAAATGTTAACCTGACCAAGGACCAAATGGATAGATTACTGGATAAGCTGAAAGAGTATAGAAAAGTGATTGGTTATTCACTAGATGATATAAAAGGTATTCGCCCATTTGTTTGTATGCACATAATCCCTATGAAAGAAAATTTCAGACCAAGTATTGAAGGCCAAAAAAGACTGAACCCCAATATGAAAGCGGTAGTTAAGAAGGAAATTATGAAACTCCTAGATGCTGGAATCATTTATCCAATTTCAGATAGTCAATGGGTCAGTCCAGTTCAAGTTGTGCTCAAGGAATGACAATTGTAGAGTCAGAGGCAAATAAGTTGATTTCTACTAGGACAATCACTAGATAGAGAATGTGTATAAATTTAAAAAAACTAAACAAGGCTACAAGGAAGGATCATTTTTCTCTACCATTTATAGATCAGATGTTAAAGAGATTGACACATCACTCCTATTTCTGCTATTTAGATGGATTTTCAGGCTTTATGCAAATTCCTATTCACCCATCACATCAGGAGGAGACTACATTTACATATCTATATGGGACATTTACTTATAGAAGAATGTCATTTGGGCTATGTAATGCACCAATCACCTTTTAAAGGTGCATGATGTCCATATTTTCAGATTTCATTGAGGATATCATGAAGGTTTTTATGGATGACTTCTCAGTTTATGACAAATCATTTGAGGACTAATTAGGAAATCTGACTAAAGTCTTAAAGAGATGCCAAGAGACAAATATGATTTTGAACTGGAAGAAGTGTCATTTTATGGTACAAGAAGAATTTGTGCTTGACCATGTGATTTTCAATAGAGGCATAGAAATTGACAGAGCTAAGATTGAACTTATAGAAAGATTGCCACCTCCTATTAATGTCAAAGGAATCAGGAGCTTTCTAGGACATGCGGGATTTTACAAGAGGTTTATCAAAGATTTGTCTCTCATTGCAAGACCTCTAATTAAGCTAATGTTCAAAGAAGTAGAATTCTATTTCAGTGAAGAGCTCTGATTTCAGCTCCAATCATTCGACCACCAGATTGGTCTTTGCCATTTGAAATAATGTGTGATGCTAGTGATCAAGCTGTGGGTGCAGTTCTAGGGCAGAGAAAAGACAAGAGGCTACATGTAATATACTATGCTAGTAGAACATTAGATGATATCCAAATCAACTATCCTACCACAGAAAAGGAACTGCTAGCAGTAGTATTTTCCTTTGACAAATTCAGATCCTACTTAGTTGGAGCCAAAGTCATAGTCTATACAAATCACCAAGCAGCGAGACATCTCATTTCCAAGAAAGAGTCAAAACCAAGGATGATTAGATGGATTTTGCTATTGCAGAAATTTGATATTGAAATCAAAGATAAGAAGCACAGTGAAAATTTAGTTGTTGATCATTTGTTAAGGCTGCAACTTGGAACTGAAAATCAGTTGAGAAAAACTTTACCTATAGATGATTCATTTCCTGATGATCATCTCCTTCTAGTCATGCAGTTGAATTATTCATAGTATGCTGATATTGTCAACTATCTAGCCTGCAAGGTTGTACTAAAGGAGTACACTTATCAGCAAAGGAAGAAGTTCCTCCATGATATCAAGTATTATTATTAGGATGACTCTCTATTGTTTAAGAAGTGTCTTGATGGAGTTATCAGAAGGTGTGTGCCAGAAGCAGAAATGAAGAAGACTCTACAAGAATGTCACTCTTCACCATATGGAGGGCATGTGGGCACCAACAAGACAACTGCTAAAGTGCTCCAATCTAGTTTCTACTGGCCTTCTCTATTTAGGGATGCATTCTTGTTTCTTGTGATGCTTGTCAAAGACCAGGAAACATATCAAGAAGGAATGAGCTACCTCAACATGGTATTCTAGAAGTAGAACTTTTTGATGTACGGGGAATAGACTACGTGGGGCCATTTCCTAGCTCATGTGGATACAAGTATATCTTGATAGCTATGGATTATGTATCCAAATGGAGGCCATCCCCACAGTTGCTGCTGATTTCCAATAAGTATCAAGTTGTTCAAGGACATCATATTCCCAAGATTTGAAACTCTTAGAGTAGTTATCAGTGATGGTGTGAGTCATTTCATTGAAAGGACTTTTGAGAGCTCGTTGAGAAAATATGGAGTTAAACATAGGGTATCAACACCTTATCACCCTCAAACAAATGGGCAAGCAGAAATCTCCAACAGGAAAATTAAGACAATTTTGAAAAAAAATTGCTTCAATTACAAGAAAGGATTGGAGCAGCAGGCTTAGTGATACACTATGGCCCTATTGAACAACTTATAAATCACCAATTGATACCACTCCTTATAGATTAGTTTATGGAAAGAGCTGCCATATACCAATTGAGTTGGAATACAAAGCTTATTGGACTATGAAAATATTGCATTATGATATCAAGGAATGTGGGCAGAAAAGACTACTACAACTGAATGAATTGGATGAAGTTCGAGTGTATGCATATCACAATTCTGACTTCTACAAGCAGGATACTAAGAGGTGGCATGACAACAAAATTCTGAAGAGACATTTCAAAGAAGGAGACTTAGTGTTGCTGTTCAATTCTAGACTAAGGCTCTTCCCAAGAAAGCTGAGAACCAGATGATCATGCCCATTCAAAGTACATAAAATATATCCTCATGGGGAGACCTAAAAAATGATAATTCTGAGATTTTCAAGGTTAATGATAAAAGACTGAAACTATACAATCTTGGAGATAAAATTTTTGAAAAAGAGAATGTAATTCTAAAATTCAATGTAACAATATCTAGCCTAGGAAATTGAACAACGACGCCTCTTGGGAGGCAACACAAGCCTATAGTTAATATTTTTTCTTCTTTTATTGGTGTTTTTGTATAGATGCAACATGAGAAGTAAGCTGAACTCAATTCATGGCAGAAATTCCAGAAGTTATGAGACATCATTTGTTCAAGAGCAGTAATGGATCAGAGTTGAAAGAGAAATTAGATCAATTTATCCTGAACAAACTAATTGGAATTCAAGAACAAAAGAGGCATAATGCAACCCAGCATCAACTAGTCCTGCAAACCTTACTTGATAGGAACTAGGAATTGAACATGAAACTAAAGACAGTTGAGGTGACTCTTCGTAGGATCCTCAACCCTAAGTTGAAAACTAGCTGGTTTTGACCTCTTCCATGACCTTAACAAACACTATGGACAATGTTCAAGCTAAGATTGGGGAAGGGTATTTTGGTATAACTCTCTACAGTCTTTTTACTTTTTCTTTTACTTGTTTATATTTTGCATATGTATATATATACTGTTTTGTTTCACCTTTAATAGTATGACATCAATTTTTTAGTCTTATTGCATCAATTGCATTCCATTTGTGTATATATATATATATATATATATATATATATATATTAAATTTCATCAAAAAGTTTAAAATTTTCATTTTTTGTATATACTTAGTGTACATATAACATGCACCATACATATGTTAATATGTTGCATGTGTGTTTAGTTTATAACTCCTCTATATGATAACTAATTCTCTCTAATACCAAGTAGCTCTAGCTGTTAGACTTATGCTTTAATTGAAATATCATTCAGGAGCATTAGTGGTGAATTGAGTGGTATTAGTTTCTCTTCGTGGGCTACATAGTTCAGTACCTAGGTTGGAAAGAAAAAAAAGAATATGTCTAGCTAGAGATCAAAGCTTAGGCGGCTGTCCTAAAAAGAAAATCTTACCAATTAGACTAAGGTGTCTTAGGTGAATACTCATGTTTGAACTATTGCTCACTTGGTAAACAGGGAAAGCGCAATTGTATTACGATTTGCATACATGCATAAATAAAGACAGTATAGTCTAAAAAGAAAGTTTGAAAAGAAAAAAAAAGAAGAAAGGAAAAGAAAAAGACTACTCTCCTGAATAAAATCAGGATCTTTATCCTATTGACCAACATGAATAAAAATCAAGGCTACTCCTTGTTTACTTGCATATGCATGAATAAAAGTCAGACTATCCTTGTTTATATGATCTCAACTATTTGCCAAGTGATTAAAAAAATTCAACCTTTGAGTAAGAAACCATAGAAACATGAAATTTAAGGAATTCAGTATGAGTACACAATTATACCTTAAATTTGCCTTATGCTTCAGTGAATTCTAGTTAGAATTGAGTATGGAATGTTATGAATGAGGTGCTGAAACTGTGGGGCACATAATTAAGCTAATGCAACTTAAGGATCCTCAAGTGTGGACTTTAATGATTCAATCAACTAGTTTTTAATTTCTGAATTGATTTGCTTGAGGACAAACAAAAGTCTAAGCTTGGGGGAGTTTGATAAGTAGTTTTTATATAGAAGATTTTCTACTTAAACACACTTATTTTTTGACATAATTTCAACCCACATGCACGACTTCTTAACTTTATCACTTTATTTTCCTATTTAAATGTACATTTCATTTGTAGAGTTTCATATGGGATTATGAGCATGAATTGGAAGCATTTTCGGTCCCTTTTGTTTATATGGTGATATATCATTTATCTTCTAGTCTGATCTCTGTTATGAAACCATTTCATGATCTTGAGAGCTTATTCAATTAGTTTTCTATAAAGAATTGTATACTGACTGTTGTTTTTGCTTTAGTGCAGGATCTGTTGGGAGCTGTCAGAATATTTTTTTTAGCTTGTCAGAATTGATCTTTTGGCTGTATCTGCTGCTTTTTGGGTTGTTGCTGCAGAGGTTGTCACCTGTCCAAGCCTTCCACCTTTTTGAAGCTGCATCAGAAGATTCTTTTGAATGGGACATGTGGCACAATAAGAGAAGCATGAGAAGAATTAGAAGGTTGCAAAGAGGATTATAAGAGGAAGCTAAGCTACAAATGAAAGAGCTCTCTTCCATCTTCTCAGTTCTGATTTTTGGAAAGCAAATTAGGGTTCTGGAGTAGCTGCACAGAGGATCAAGAATAAGGGAAGCTGCTATTGAGAAGTTGCAGTTTGCCATCATCTTCTTATTTTTTATTCTGAATCATGCATTCATGGTAGAACACTATGTTGTCTGTAATTTTTAATTTAGAAATGTGTAACTAAACTCTTTTATTTCCTAAAGATGATAGTAGTGTAGGATGATACTTTTGTGTGATGATGCAACATTTCTTTTATAGAATGACAATTTCTTTTATGAATTTTAAATCTGATTTGTGAATGTGTTAATGATGGAAATGTTGCTCAACAACTATGTTACTCTGTAATGCTGCAAAACTTTATGTTTCTGTTGTTTGATATCCAGAAGGAGATCAAAGACATTATTTCCTTATCTTCGTGTAATCATATTTGAGCTTATTGTGCTTTGCTGCCTGAGAAATGTGTTTCAATAGTTATATTTCATCGAGATGCCGAAAAGTTGTTTTCTTTCCTGTTTTATGTTTCCCTTGAAATGAAACATAGACTCATTTCTCAGTTATGTATGTTCATGTTCTAGAAGTTGGGATAAGATTTGTAATGATTTCTTTATTAGATGAATATGTTTGGGTTGTGTTTCTTTTGCTAAGCTGACCACTCATTGTATTTCCCTTATTTCCCAAAGCTAAGACTCATAAGGGTATTCAGCAACATATTTATCTCCATAAAGCATCAGTTGTTTTCTGTGTTTTATGTGAATTTGTATTAGAAGTGCTTTCCCTGATTCCAACTAACTAGGGATTCTCTAAGCATTAAAGATCAAGTACAGAGTGGATGACTCTTATTTTTTCTCTAATCACTATCTGTAAAGCAAATGATTTGAATTCTTAGTTATGTAATTTTGAGGATTTGCAGCTATTCGACAGAGATAATTTTCTAAGAATGAGGATTTAAATTGATAAGCCAAGTGTCTATGAGAGTAGCCTTAGTGATTTCATTGCTCTTGGTTCAAGGTTTAAATATGATTTGTCTCATTAATAACACAAGTAGAAGTCTTAGGTGATACCCTTAGGAAATACTTTTTTGATTTGCATCAACCTATAGTTTTTCCTCTGCTTAGTTTTTATATTTTCATAAATCCAAAATACCAAAAACAACTTATCATTTATTTCTGAATTAGATTCCCATTATCACTGACACAAAATTTGATACGCTTGTTGTGTAGTTTTATTCTTAATTTTCAATTTATAGTTTGGCTCTAGTTTTCTATTTTTAGTTAATTTCCTTTTTTCTAGTTAGTTAATTCTGGTAGATTTGTTCTTAGCTTCAATTTACTGTGGATACGATACCCGATTTTAGCTACTCGACCTCTGCACTTGCAGATTTGAGGAAGCTAAGGAGTTTAAAACTTGATAAATACTTTCACATTCATAGATAATTCAACACACTTTGTAGAGAATATAGAACATCTTATTACTGCATAGTGTCTGGTATATAATCTTATTACACCACTCACTCCATATCTATACATCTCTTACACATAAGCCCATAGCACACATTCTTCACATCAATCATCCAAAGCAACATAAACAAATACATCCAAAGGTTATTCTCCACCTTTTGGCATCAACAAAAAGGGAGTCAACAAAACAAAAGACCTAGTCATCCCTCAAGTGATATGGCGCAAAGGATCAAATCCCATAAACCTAAAATATGAAGAGGGCAAAATCCTGGCGAAGTTCTGTTGCTCATCCTGAATGACCGATATGTCCTCTTGAAGCCAATGCTACCATATATCAAGATCACATAGTTTTTGGGTCATGTAGTCCAATCGTGCACAATACGATCATGAGAGTGTTTATAGGAAGGCTTTTGAATGTCATGAGACTAGAAGTCCTCTAGTGGTGCATTAACCATCTCTCCTCAGCAACAACACCATCATTCTCAGGGTCATCATCATCCAAAAAAGCAACATCCTCATTGATCCACTCATTGTTGAAAAAATGTAGCTTCTTTTTATGGAGGTTCATGTTGTTGATAACATCATAGAAAGAGGATAGAAGCAACTCACTGGTGGAGGGAATGGCGACTTGTTTCTTTAGAAGGGCACATGTGATGATTTGGCCAAAGTAGATACCCACATTGTGACTATGACAAATTATAATTTGCTCACGTGTCTTAGGCATGTCGTGAATAATAAAGCTATCAATATTGACACAAGTGCTGTCATGTTGAATGAGACAATACATGAGATAAACATAAAAAAGATAAAGGTCAGTAAAATGACCATGACCGGGTAGGATAGTTTATCTCACCATTTTGTTAAATTAAATTAGATATAGGCACATGATGAATCTAATGATAGATTAAGAATTGCTTAAGTTATGATCCCCTAAACAAGTGCAATATTCTATTTTTTTCATATTAATCAAGACGTTCAAACGAATCCATCCGAAATCGATCTAAATCTAAAATTCGTTAATGTCGTAAGTCTTAAACTGTGGACCTCTTAAGCAAGTCCAACCGACAAGACACACAACCTAAACCTCTCAAATAAGTAATCTATGTTGTGACATGGATTATTGTGACTTAAATTCAAAAGTCAATTTTTTATGCAATAGAAAAAATAAAATTTGATTACACTAAATAATCAATAATCAATTAAAAAGAATAATATGCGACAGAGAAGCATTGAAAACAACAATCATGTTTTAAATGAAATGATTTATCAATATACATTCAACCTAACACAAGTTCCACAACGTTCCCTAATGCAAACTATTTCAAACGTCTACATAATAACACCGAAAAAGAGGAGAAGTTCATCCCAAAAAACAAAGGAAAAGATATAAAGTCTAACTTTCAGGATGAATTTGAAGTATGACCCTCTACAGGGTGCACCGAGCTTCAAACTCTTTTTATAGGTTTGAACTTGATCTTGAGCCTCATGAAATTTCAAAAATTTTCTTCCACATTTGGCTCTCCAAATTATGGTCCACATGGCCCTATTTATAAAGTTGAGGGTTATTATGAATTTTCAAAATTTAATCCCATCTAAAATTCTTACTTTGAATAAAATGCAAAAATCACTTTATCTTAAAGTTGGCTTCACAACTCGATAAGGTTGGTTAAAAAACCGTGTCTTTAGATTTTATGATTTCAATTTCCACGACCCATGATTGAAACTTCTTTTTTTGTATTGTCAGGCATGTGAAATTAATTTCATGACCATAACCAAGACTTCAGTGATGCTATTTTCATTCCACAACTCATGAAAGCAATTTCACATCAGTGATCGAAACTTCAAAATTAGTCATCTTCATGTCATGACCGTGAAATGGTCTATCACGGTCGTGAAGTTCAAGCATTCAACTTTGTAGCATCAACAATGATGTTACACATTATGATCTGAGCGAAAATCATATTTTTAGTTGTCATGGTTGTGAAAATGGTCTGTCATGGACATGACCAAGCTTGACAACCCAAAATCAACATTTTGTAGTTACAACTTTGACGATATTGTAACTTCGAATTGAGTTCAATTTTTTATTAATATTTGTTTCTTCATCCCCCTACCTCTTAGACAACAAAAATTAAAAGATTGGGTAATTTTATAAATAAAAAGAAATAAATGCAAATAAAATGTTACATATTATGAAAAAAATGCTATGCAAAATGTGATAAAATATACATACATCAAACTGTCCCAAGCTTAAAATTTTACTTGTACTCAAGACATCAAAGCACACTCAAGAAAGTTCCATCCATAAATCAATACTTTTCTTGTATTGTTCTCTTACATGTTCATCCTTGAAGCATCTCCCTTTTGTTAAGGTCAAGTTTCATATAATATCTGAATCATAAACACCTTTAAACAATCTCATGTTCATCTTGTGAAAAAGTAAAAATACTATCCGTCTAGTAATAACATTAATGTTGAACATGCAAGTATCAAATGAGATTATAATTTTTTGATAGAATAATAAACACTTTATATTTGCAAATTCTACCCTTCAAAAGGATTGTACAAGAAAATTCATATAATGAGCTTTTACTGACCTTAGGTCGCAAAGAATTAAGAGTCCCCTACTAGTTTACGTTCACGAATATTCTTAAGTTCTGAATTAAAATTCAAACTTACCAAGTTGAATTGACATTTAAGTATTTCTCCATATACATGTAGTAGATTCTCAATTAATGGCTCCTAGACTAGATGACCTTAGGGTAACATGTGTTAAAACATCCCTCGACCTTACTTGTCTGAACTCACCAAGGTTCCAAATAGTACTTAAATATCACCAAAACTCCTTTTTCACTTTTAGATTTCAAACTTCAGTTTTCATTTTTGCTTTTTGTCATCAATTTTCTTCAATAACCTCACAATATACTTGCATGTTCAATAAAAAGACTATTACTATCAAGGTTAAAAAAGCAAAATAAAAATAAGCTAAACAAGATTATCATATAAGAATTAATAATTCTATTAATCAAGACTCTGACTCTAATATCAATAATAAAGTAATATGCAATAAACATAACAATATTTGAATTTCATATATCTATAAGATGCTATTGAGCTTTAAACGAGTAACAAATAGGTTGTAAACAAAGTTTAGTAAGAGTTATGTGTTGGTGACTTTTTTGATTTTTTTATTTGATTTTAATTTTTTTTATGGATTTTCATAAAAAAATGTAGTACATAAGCAAAGATGTTGATTAGAAAGCAAATATGCAGTGCAAGTGTAAAAACACAAAATAAAAGATAAAAGCAAAAACGATGCATGGTAATACAAAAATTCATCAAGGTTGAACTAAGCACGATCCTAAATGTTAACACACAAACAAGTAGAAGATACAACATAATATATAACTCAAAGAAAAAGATTAAAAGAGGAAAAAGGAAAATACATAACTAAAGCTAGTCCTGGTGAGGTGTCAACGATGACGAGAAAA
Source organism: Pontederia paniculata (assembly GCA_001647135.1). Lineage (NCBI taxonomy): Eukaryota > Viridiplantae > Streptophyta > Magnoliopsida > Commelinales > Pontederiaceae > Pontederia > Pontederia paniculata. Next base: position 2,086 of record LTAE01002520.1, on the reverse strand, counting down.
TGCTCCATAGTGGCCGTAGCTGATGTGGTAGTCATGCATGCAGCGAATTATGGTGTCAGCGCGCTCTTGTCGTATGCTCATCTCACTAATAACCTCATATTGAAGTAGCTGCTCAGCCCACATCGCACACATGATAGATTGTAAACTATTGAAATCAATGGGCTAGGGAAAGATGGAGGATCCAGTGACATGTATTCGAATTTGCAGAATGTGATGGCCCAACTTCAAAAGTGCTTCCCCTTTAAAAAGTTTTGTTTGTAGCGTCGTCTCCAATGGAGGCATCTTATATAGAAGAGGGAAGAAAAGTTAGTTGGCTTTCATCATAATCAACAAATTCGAGTTAGGGATCTTACGGTCACGACCATGAAATTGGATATCACGATTGTGAATGACACCAAATGTTCAAAAATTTCTGGGATGACTTCTCTAACCTAAACAACCTAAGACATAACTCAAACAATTTAAAAAATAAAAGAAAAATACAAAAACTTTACTAGGAAAATTAAGAGTAATGAATGAAACAATCTTATCGAGAGTTATGATTGTTAATTCTCATCATGATGAGTTTCAAAGCTATGTTATACGCACCCAACCTCCTCCAACTTTTTGTCACTTCCTCCACCTTCTTGATTCATCTAGTTTAGATTTATCCTTCTGCGGCACTCTAGTTATTATGCTCTTAAGTTCGAGTTGATATTGAACTATCTGGTCTCCCTTGCTTATATGTGCTTGAAGTCTTCAATGTTGATGGTTTGCTCCTCTCCTTCAATATTAATCTAGTTTGACACATCAGGAATATGAGGTTTCTTGAGTTACAATCGAACATTGATTGTAAAGATTTGAAACAATTAATATTAACAAAAAATAATTGATCACTAAACTTCTTTAATTATTGAAATTAATTTAATTTAGTTTTAACCATGACTATTTCGAAATTGGTTATAACATTTGAATATTTTTACCTACACACAAAAGCCTAAAAGAGTTCAACCTTATAATATAGTGTAATTTGATCCAAAATTAATTTGTTCTTTGATTTAAAATTTTATTATTCTCAGCTAATTTTTATCAAATATGTGAAAGATGGAGAGAGGAACCGAGGGGATGAGTGGGAATGGATTGGGGACTCGCAGCACACGCTACTCTACTTATAGTGGCCGCCCATCGCGTAGCACTCCGCCCCCATCCGCGGCCATGACCGTGCGATTACCGCACGGACGAGCGTCATCCCTCGACGCTCGTTTCCTATTATGTTCGATCACCAAATCAACGCGCAATCCGCGCGTTATATACCACGACGCGGCTGACGCGTCCACGGACGGGGAGCGCGATCGTCACGCCCTCTCACGCGAATCCGCATTCGCGTCACGGTCGTGATCCGTGTGATCACGGCCCGTCCGTCACGGTCGTGATCTCTGCGATCACGACCTCACGTGGCCGTCACGGCTCGTGATCACCTTGATCATGGCACACTGTGATCATCACGGCCGTGATGACTGGTCACGGGCCGTGATGTACTATCACGGCCCGTGATCACCTATCACGGCCCGTGACCATACTGGTCACGGCCCGTGACCATACTGGTCACGGCCCGTGATGACCTATCACGGCCCGTGACCATGCTGGTCATCTTACAACAATCTCCCACTTGACCAGCGTGGTCACTATGTCAGCACTCCCACTATCCGTGAGTAGTCTAACTGGAGATTATTGTCCCGAAGTTTTCACTATCCGTGAATACTTCATACTGACTTAGTCGCTCTTGAGTCCCATCAAGCCAACATGCTTTATGAAAACACCAGCTGCAATTCCCTTTGTAAGGGAATCAGCTAACATGTCACTCGTAGGCATATACGTCACTGTTATTTCCTTCTTTTCAACTATATCCTGAATATAGTGATATTCTATCTCAATATGCTTTCCTTTTGAACTATTGGCTCCGCTATGTATCAAACTTATCGCAGCTTGATTATCACAGTACATGGGCAATGGTCCTCTGACCAAATCGAGCCCTAGTTCTAAAAGGAAACGCCTGAGCCATACTCCATGGGTTGCTGCTGTACTACAAGCAATATACTCAGCCTCC
>LTAE01002519.1:45668-57589 GCA_001647135.1 Pontederia paniculata | reverse complement strand
TATATATATATATATATATATCGAAAAGTTGAGAGGTCCGGAGCCCTCGGGGTGAGATGGATCCGCCCCTGATCCACATATAGAATTTCATCCTTTAGCCTATTTTGGGATATATATAAAGTACAGAAAATGATTTATTTTAGATGATACCAAATAGATGGGGTCTATCTTTAATGCAAATATCTATTGCCACTCCAATTACCTTGCTGCCCTCCTCGTCAATATCATTTGGACGCTTTTGCCCTTTGCATCCAACTGAATGTATAATTTACAGTGTCTAATCACCTTTTATTTGTGTAATAACCAACAACCTTTCAGTCATACCAGACGATTTATTATAATATGTCAAAGGAAAATTGTAAAATAATCATTTTCAATTAGTTTTTCTCAAATAAAAATTATATCTCAAATGAAAATTGTTTTTAGATCAATTTATATTAATTTAAATACATAAACAATGTTTTTCAATTGCTTTTTTTATTTTATGTTGGGTACTAATGAAACATAGTTTTAGAGTGATTATTTTAATTTCTAAGTTGAGGACATTCATTAATGCAAGATATATGAAAAAGATTGTGATACCCTTTTGTCTAGTTGCCATGAAAAAAAAATAAACTTACATTTTTTTTCTCTAAAAACTAGGTGAAGTCTGACGAAAAGTTTGTTTAATATAAAATGTAAAGGATGAACATATACAGTTTAAAAGTAAGCTAGAGGCTTCTAATAAAAGAAATACCAGAAAATCTCTCATATACCCTTTCATTTGATAAACATAAATTTAAAATAGAAAAAAATTATATTCTCCTAACTCATCCACCTAACTATCCTCTATGTTAAAAAACTTTGAAGTAAATAAACTTATTTACAATTTTATTACAATACGACTAGGATAATTTATTAAATAAATTTTTTTATCTTCATTAATAAAAATTTAAACCTTTCAAATATTCATTTTTCTCTAAAATAAAAATATAATCCAATTTTTTTTATAAATATAATTCATTGGAATATATTAATAAAAACGTTATTGTCTATGTTGTACCCAAAAGTTTCATAAATAATTAAATCATCTTTAGTGATAAAGATCATTTGAAAAAGTTAATTCCTCTAATTCATTTTAAAAAAAAATCATATTTCATTCCAAGAATCTAAAATAAGATTTTTTGGTTCAACAAATTAATTGAATCTTAATATTCAAAGAATTAAAAGGTATAAGAAAAAATATAGATATTGTTATCACTTCAATTTTATAAAATGAACGTTTTTGGAGGAAAAACTGATTGAAAATGATTGTTTTACAATTTTCTTTTGATATATTATAATAAATAATTTGGTATGGGTGAAACGTTGTAGGTCATGACAGGGACAAAATTGATTAGGCATCTCATATACACATTTTTCTTTTTGATAACTATCCATCGATGTTGAGAATTATTAGCACCTAACTAATCCGGAGTCGAGAATAAGAGCAAAAATGATGTTCTCTTTGACCAATTTGATGACTCCGGGGCTCGAACTTGAGGCTATTAGCTCCCGGACTCTCAATCCGGGACACACTCCTGCTAATCAGGTGTGCCAACCAAACTTGATTATCTCATATACACATTGGATTATCATATGAATGCAAAGGGCAAAATCGTTCAAATAATTTTGTCTAGGAGTGGCAGCAAGGATAGTTGGAGTGACAATAGAGGGTTTCATCTTTATTAAATAAACATAATAGTTCTTTCTCAAAAAAATTAGTAATGCTTTAATTCAACGCATGCATGAAATTAATTGAGTATTCAATAAAAGCGTCATTTCAAATGATCAAACGCTAATTAATTGAGTATTTTTATATGATTTGATCGGTTTATCAATTTGACATAGATCACGTAAATCATTCGAGTCGGTTATATTCTCTTAAATTAGAAGAATTTAGTCTTCTAATTGAGAATTTATAGAACTTTTAAAATATAATGTGAATATTAATATAATTTTATGTGATCAATCATATCTTTTTAAGTTTTAGACTATGTTTCATATGTACTAATAGTTAATATCGAATTAATGGCAGTGAGTTGATTATTAAATTTAATAAAAATATTCGATAAATATAATATTTAAATCAATCAATAAATATAAAATAATTAAAAAATTACAACTAATTATTTAAATAATTTACATTAACATATGTATCATAAATTAAATAATATATATTTTTATTTTCACAATTAATATTAATAAATAATAATAAAATAAATAGTTGAAATTATCTATAAATTAATAAAGTGATAATATAATATAAAAAATAAATATATCAAACAAATAGTAATTAATATTAAAATATTTAAAGATATATTTAAAAATCAATTTTAATATGTGTATTATCTTTTAAGTATATATTGCTTATTATTATTTTAATTATATTTATTAAATATCTCAAATAACATATTATTGTAAAGATATGACAAACAGTGCCTTAATCACGATAAAATTGATCCGACCGGCAAAAAGGGCGCCTACTGTCATGTACCTTATTGCAATAGTAGTTTGGCAACTGGGTTCTGGATTCATTCATATCTCTCTCTCTCTCTCTCTCTCTCTCTCTCTCTCTCTCTCTCTCTCTCTTAAATGCAGTAGCTGGCATCTCTCTCTCTCTCCCTCTCCAAAAAAAAAATTGACAGCTTCCTCCTCTTCATCATTACTCCAACGTCCTCAAACCATGCAACAAAAACCTGTCGCCCTCTTCCCAAAATGTCTACCACTTCACTCTCCGCCGCCACCACCACCACCTCCTCCTCCTCTTCTTCTTCCTTCTTCCACAGCCTCGGCCTCGGTTACGCCATTGCCATCGCCCTCGGCCTCCTCGTCCTCCTCTCCACCCTCCTCCTCGCCTCCTACATCTGCTGCCGATCTCCTCGACCCCGCGGCCCCGCCCCCAACCCCGCCGGATCGGACGGCGGCGTCCTGCCTCGCGTAATCTTCGTCGCCGAGGACGACGACGACGACGACGACGACGGAGACGAGGAAGCCGCCGCCGCCCGCTCCAGCCGTCGCCAGGTCTCCGCTGCCACGGGGATCGACCAGGCGGTGATCAACTCGTACCCCAAGTTCGCCTTCTCCGGCGCCAAGGGCGAAGACGCCGTGTGCTCCATTTGTCTGTGCGAGTACCGGGAGGGAGAGACGCTCCGGATGATGCCGGACTGCCGCCACTACTTCCACCTCCCCTGCATCGACGCCTGGCTCCGCCTCAACGCCTCGTGCCCCGTGTGCCGGACCTCCCCCATGCCCACGCCGCTCTCCACCCCGCTCTCTGAGCTTGTGCCGCTCTCGCATTACGCCGCCGATCGACGGAGGAGGTGATGGGATCCGCATCTTGTGCCGGGATATTGGGTATGTGTGTTGTATATCTTAGGGCATTGACTCACAATTCAATTTTTCCTTCGTTTGAGTTAAACTCGTGATATAGGAAACATTAATTGCTTTAGATCTGATAGGATCAGATAGATATGCTGTGTTCTTAGTATTTTAGTGTATTAGCTTTTCAGCAGAGTTCATTATGTAACAGTAGGATGACCTGCCCAAGAAATTTTGCAATCACATCCGAAAAGTATTCTTTTTTGTAACAAGTCAAATTTATCTTCAGTAAGAATTTCCTCTTTTGCATTCATACTGCACAGAGTAGCAGTCTGCTGGACTGCTAGGAGATGCGAAATGCGGTTCAGGTGTTTTTTTTTTGTTTGAACGAGTGATCACTGAGAATTGATGGTAGGATAGTTGCCGATTGGCTTCTTAAGTTGCTTGCTTTTTGCACATATGTAATGCTGTTGGCAGAGCAAAAAGTGTGTCAAGCGAATAATTCTAGTTAGATATCTATACTTAAGTACAATCAGTTTCTTGCTCGGCTAAACTAACCGAACAACTCCAGGTAGAGAGTCATCTGATTGCTTGATTGTCTGTGATCTGTTGCTAGTCAATGGTTATCGTAGAACAACAACAACAACAAAGCCTTATCCCACTAGGTGGGGTCGGCTACATGGTTATCGTAGAACTATGGAAGAAAACATAGACCATCAACTTACAGTGGAAAAAGTGAGTCACATACTCTGTCTGATTTGTGTGCTAACTATTGATTTATACATTCGTTGAAAGATCGAATCATAAATACATTTAATATTGTGCAAATACTTATATGTTTCAGGGGATGTCTTATTTTTTTCTACATTTGTGATATATGGATGGGCTTGTCATTAAATTCTGAAATTGCAGTACTATGGCATTTTTAATGAGATTTCAAATTTTAATTTTCTTATTGTTCTCCTCAAGTTATTAATGACCAAGGATTCTGAAAAAAAAATCTCAACAAATCTAATAATATTATGTCAAAATAGTCCAAACATGTATATAGACAAATACGTGTCAATCTGTAATAATGAAACAAATGCTTATCCATTTTATCAATGTTAAGCTGCACATCTAATCATCATTGGCTGTTGGCAAGATCGTCATCTAGTGTTCCCATTATTCTTCTTAGCCAACAACTTCTCGCAAATCGACTTTATGATTCACATTGAACCTACTGATATTAGTTCAACTTCTTTGTGAAGTTGAAGAAGTTAAGAATCCAGCATTGTTTATTAGTCATACTTCTCATGATCTAGCAACTCAACATGTGATATAATAGCAAGAATGAAACATTATTAGTTAACTTATTTGCTTTCTTTTGATAAATATATGTTTTTTATGGTGTTCTGCATCAATTAAAACTGAAACAAGATTTCCAGATCTGTGATTTATGGTATAAAATCAAAATTTTGAAGAGTAATTAACTTCCGCGTGTTCCTGCCTCAAATTTTCATTTGATCAAACTGTTTGTTTTGTTCCCTTTTATAAGAGAGCTCTTAGTTTATTTCTCAGAGGCTATTGTTCTAAAAACTGATCATATGAGTTATCTCTTGTTTTTTTAGAAGTGAAGTATCTCTTGCGGTGTTGGTAAATAATTAAACTAGCAGTTTTGAACTGTAGTGTTTAATCAACTGCTCTAGAAATTATTGTCTGTGAAGAGGTTTCATAGCAAAAATATTGAAATATGGACTGATTTTATGAGCAGAATTATCCACCTGAAAAAGGATCTTTTTGTTATTTTTTACCTGAACAGGAAACCTTTTATTATGTTTTAGCTGAACTGAAAACAATATCATATAGATATTGATTAAACTCTTGAAAAAGTGAAACTCGACTACTAGTTAATGAATGAGATTAAACTGGTTTAGCTTTTCATTCAATTTTTGTTTTGTTGTATTTGTGGTAGGTAATTTTCGTTTTGTTCTTTCATTTAATTTTTCCCTTTCTGTTCTGTATAAATTCTTGAGTTTTTCAGTCAAGCTTGTCTAGCATACCGGTCCATATTCATCCCCAGTTTTACCAATGGTCTTGTCGATGATGTTTCACTTTCTGGAGGCTAATTTCGTATCAGTCATAGTCAAGAGTAACAAGTGTTCCTAGAAAGCCTATGATCTTATTTGTACTGTTAATGACATATTGTACAACTCTTTTCGAATTAAGGATAATGAGTTTTCTTGACAAAAAAGTTGTACTAGATGCCACCCTCAACTAGTTCTAGTTGATCCCAGTGTGACCTCTTATTGAATTCACCACGTTACTACATTATTGCAATATTAGTTACTTGATGCCACTAGAATTAAATTGAATACATGTGTGGCCACTGAGACCCGATTGGTGGCTCTCATCAAGTCTTGCTCTATATGTCAGGCTCCTTTTTCATATCGCATTGGTCTTGTTTTGGTATTTGTTTTCCAAATCGCAAAATGCATTTGGGGGAATTTGTCATACAGTAGTCCTGCAGTTAATTTCTAACCATGATTGTGCCCTTTGTAGGTATATCGTTAGGTTGTTTCATTTGTTCTTCTTCCTACTTCCTGTAAATTAACCAGATTGTTTCTGAAATCTTTGCACTGTAAAACTTGGTCATTTCTTGGTCTCCATGAACAATAAGTCGAATGTTTCAGAAACAATGAGAAGATCTCAATGAAAAAACAAACTCATGACATTTGTTTCATTGGGTTTGACCTATTTGTTGAGAATATCAATTAAAAAATTAGTCTCTTCCTAATTAATAATTTAAAGTTTTGTAATAGTTGGCTAGCTCATTTATATTGAACAATTATTTTCGCACAATTGAGATATCTTCAATTTAAACCTCAGTAGACTCGTATTAGGTGGTTTCCCAAGAGGGTGATCAAATGAGTTAGCTAAAACATCACAGAGATTGAAGTGCTAAGCATCGACTCATCTTTGGTTTGGATTGTGCTATTGTACATGTAGACATTTTTGTGGTATTGGTTTGCGAATCTTATGAATTATTTCTAGTTGATGTTTTAACATTAAGAAAAGTTAAACATTACGTATTAACTAAATCATTATTTATTATTTAAAGCACAGAACATGTCACCTTTGTTCATTCATAAAAAGCGAGTTGGAATTAATAGAAGCATCTATAGTGATAAATTAGCTCACCTGGTGCACAATGTTACTGACGATGGAGAAATATGCATTCCCTTTAAATTAATCAAAGTAATTAACAGGTGTAGTAATCAAATCTGGCACCAAATCAGGACGGATAAACTAACTTCATAGTGGAGTTGTCTCCATCAAATAGTTCTTTCTGTTGCGCGGGTTTTAGTTGGCCTTAATTAATCCAAGTCACATTAAGAGTTATGTACAAAGTGACAACACACTTATTTCATTTCATTAGTTTCAATTCCACCTAATCCCTAAATATTTAATGAATTCTCTGGCCTCCACATGATGGGGTTCCTTTCCTTTTCACTGCCAAAAGCAGTGTTGTAAAATTCAGATCGGACCGGTCGAACCGTTATCCGACCCTAAGGCTTTTGAACCGGTTTGGACTGGTCAAACTCTGTCAAAACTCGAGTTTAATCGGCTAAACCGGTGATTTTGGTTGAACTGAGTGCATAAAAAAATATTTTTTTTTAAAATCCTAAAAACGCTTGATACTCTAAATCGAGTGCATATTATTCATTCATTAAATTTATGTAATTGATTAAATATTAGAGTAATTAATTAAATTATTATGGATCATATGCTACTTTCTTAGATTTCATCGTGTATTTAGTTTAATTTATGTTACTTTGTGAAATTGATCAATTTTAGTCATTGAATATATTGTTATGTATCATATATATCATTTTCGATTTTTTTAACACGTAACATAAATTTTAATAATTAATATATTGTGAACTTATGAGTTGAAATAAAAAAAATTGTATGTGTTATAACTTATATGACATCTTGTATTTTAATTTTAACACATTAATTATTTAAATATATTTATTGCCAACTTGTTCGACCATTCAGTTCAAACGATTCGACTTGACGGACGAGATATCTAGGTTGACGCCCGGTTCGGATTTTACAACCTTGGCCAAAACTATTCATAGAAAAATAAAGTAATAAATTAAAATCTTTATAAAGAATGGAATTTATTGCATTGGTGCAAAATCTTATAAATTAATTAAGATATCAGGAAAAAAAATCTTTTACAGTGACTTCAAGTATCTATTGGGTCCATGAGAACTGAAAAAAAATACAATCTTTTATACAACGTAAGTAAGTTCTTCCGTAAGTGATAAGTACATAACACACTGAAACAATTGCCTTGCCAAAACAATCAAAGGAAAAAAGAATCATAAGTCTAAAACTTACAAGGTTTCGACATTTATGTTCATCTGAAAGATTACATCAAACAAAGATGAGTCCGAACTGAACAAAAAAATAGTAACCATATGCAAAGGCCATCAAATTAACTTAACAAAGAGAACTGGTTTGAATCAATTAGACGTTACGAATGCAGCAGAGCCTTCAAATCCTTGCGCTACTTCACGGTGGCGAAGCACTCCGTTCTCTTCAGCTCCTGTCTCCACAGGGACACGTCCAGAGTCATGCTACAGTTAAGCATGAGGTCGAGGTTGCGCTTGTAGACACCCAGCACGCTCACCCTGCCGGAGACGTCCGTGAAGCTGGTCAAGTTCAGCTCCGCGCCGGCCGACGACAGCAACTCCGACGTGAGGTTCATCCGCGTCGCCACGCGATCGGTGAGCACGTCCACCCTCACGTTCATCCGCGCCGTCCTGTGGGCCGACACGCTGCCGGCGGGCGCGTAGGCGACGCCGACGTCCGCCCCCTCGTAGTAGAAGTCCGTCGTGCTGCGGCCGAACCGGAAGGACGCCATGTTGGGGTTCTCGATAGAGATGTCGGCGGTGAGCGTGGCGTTGAGGGACACCGGCAGAGTGCGGTCGACGACGAAGCCGAAGCTTAAGCCCTCCAAAGCGATGCCGTTCATGGTGAGGGTCGGGTCCTTGACCTTGAAGACTGTGAGGGAGAGGGCGAGGACGACGACGCCGAGAACGACGACGACCGCGCTGCAGCAGCCGCAGCACCAGAGGACGCAGCGTCGTTTGCGCAGGTACTGGACCGAGGGCCAGCGCCCGGTCGTGGACTCCACGTCGGCCGCGCCGACGGGTACTACCGACGGGGACGAGGAGGCGACGAAGGGCTTCGACTGCTCCTTCTTCGCCATGATTGAAGTGGGAACTTGGAGCTTGTTTGATGGTTTGGTTCTTTTGCGAGCGAATTAGTTGGTTGGGAGGAATGCAGTTGAGTGGAGTTAAAGAGGATATAATTAAAATAATAGTTGACTATGACACCTTTGACTTTTATTTTTTCTTCTAAACTTTTTCTTTTTACTTGTAGGTGATTTAAACATCTAATTAAGAAATATTATAAGAAGACATTGTAAAGTGTCATTATTATTGGGATGCGGATAAAGTGCTATATGTCCTCCAAATTTTGTAAAAATAAATTTGTAACTCTATCGAATTTTCTTTTTTAGTTTGTTTTATAAATTGGTTGATATCTTCTAATAATATTATTAAGTAATCAGTATATTAACTGCTGAAACATAGTTAAGCTTTTTTTATGTGAGTCCTAATGCTCAAAGGATAAGATACAAAAAAGGTATTCTTAATAAATGAGCTGACTCTCTATTTGATTTATGAAATATAATATTTCTTGAAATCATAACATTAAATGTGATTCTAAGGAATCATATTCCTATAAATCTGATATTGTCACATTTAGTTCGAGGTCAGAATTTATTTAAAATAAACTTAATTTTATAATTTATATAAAAATAAAGAACATTAGAGAAAATATGAGAATTATGTAGGAGAAAGTGAAAAAAATGAGATATTAGAGGAGGAGAAAATAAAAAAAAGATTAAGAAGAAAAAAGTTATGATATTAAAGAAAAGATAAGTTAAAGATTATAGAAGCGAGAAAGTAAGTATATTAAAAAAATTAAGGACAGAAACTTATGAAATTGTATTATAAGAGAGAGAAAAAAATATTTGAGGAGAGAAAAAATATGATATTATAGGAGAGAGAAAATGGTAAAATTAGAGGAAAATAAAAGTTATGAGATTAGATTATAGGAGAGAGAAAGTAATGTATTATATGAGAGAAAGAGTGAGAAATTAGATGATGGAGAAAGTATGATATTATATTTGAAAAAATCTAAAAGAAATTAAAGGATATAGTTTAATATTATTTAAACTTTAGATAAAAGTTAAAGCCTAGCGGTGATTTCAAAGGATATAGTTATATGTATTAAATTAGCAAATAAATCGATATGTTAAATGGAAAAAAAACTTGATTATTGCTAAGTGGGAAAATATGTGTTCTATAATGGAAAGATCTGATATGTCCAAATAATAAATAGGTTTTAAAATATTATATTATATTATATTAAAATAAAAACTTAAGTGGTATTCTTTGGCGCATCGTACAACTGTCATGCTACCAATAATAAGTGAGGAAGAACTTGATCAAATAAAAAAATAACGAAATAAATATTGATGGGCCATAAAGTTATAGTAGAAGCATGACAACATATTGAATTAGAAAATTGGTAAATGTAAGTTATTAGAATTATGCTACTTTATAAAAATAAAATTAGCCTTCATAAATTAAATATTATTTATCTCCATGTATTAATTAATTATTTATGTTAATATTTTCAACAGATACCTAATAATATTTAATAAATTATTGTTTTATTTTTCTTTTATTCTCGTTCAACTACATATTATCTAATTTAAATAAACAATTAATTAATTAAATTTAAATATATTGTAAATATTTTACTCTTATTCTTTTACACATGAAGAAATACATTTAGGCCGTGTATTTGGTTTGATGTATTTAATTGTAATTAGAATTTCAATTATGGTAAATATAAAATTTGTGTTTGTTTTGATGTAAAGTTGACTACATCTAGTAATTGCATTTAAGACATAGAAAATTGTGTCGAAAATATAATTATATGTAATTGCATTTACATCAGAAGGTAAAAAAATAAGAAAAATAAAAACAAAATAAGAAAAATAATAAAAATAATTATTATAAATTTTACTTATATCTTAATTAATTATTTATTTTTAAATATATAATAATATCTTATTTTAACTAAATATTTATATTAAAATTTAAATTTTTACCAAACAATATAATTCATTTCTAAAATTTCATTTACATCTATCCAAACTACAGAAAATTAACTATTGTAAATAAAAATCATAACATAATTTCTAATTACAACTTTTTATATTCCAAATTTATAATTACTTAAAATCAAACTAGCCCTTACTAATTCTTATTATCCTTACCCTCCCAAATTATTCCAGCCATGACTGGCGTGACTGGTACGGAGTACCGACATTTTTCCAATCACGCCGGTCATGGCTGGAACAATTTTTTAAATGTAATTATTGATATTTTAAATGTAACTTTTTACATTTTGATATTTTTTACTTGAACAATTTTAATTATTAAGTAAAACTAATAATAACATTATAGCAAAAAGATAACATCCATTTGGTAGATTTCCTTTTCATTCTTATCACATATAACGAAAAGGCGAAATTATTTTAGTGATTAAAATTTTTCATGGAATGGACAGCGTCGAATTGGAGATGAAACCAACTTACGAAAGTTAATTACGAATCTCTACCGTCGAAGTGTGAACCAACGTTGGCGATCACTCTGGGTTTCCCGTCGTCTTCCACTCCTCCACCAGCTTCCTTAACGCAGCATGGGACGAGCCCCCTGCTCGCAGCGCCTCCTCTGCACTCTCCTTCATGGCCGCCGTCCGCGCTCTCATTTCTTTCCCGCCCTCCGACTCCATAAGCCACCGTACCTTCTTCTCCACCTCCGCCGCGGTCACAAGCTCCTTGTCGTAGCCTTCCACCGCCACCGCCAGTAGCATCTCCTCAGTCAGGAACACCTTGTTCATCCACTGCTCCGCGTACAGTGGCCAGGCCACCATTGGCACCCCGGCCATGATCGCTTCGAGGACTGAGTTCCAACCACAGTGGGTCACGAAACCTCCGACAGCCTTGTGTTTGAGAACCTCCACCTGCGGCGCCCATGACTTCACCACCAATCCCCTCCCTGCCGTCCGCTCCAGGAACCCCTCTGGCATCAGGGCTTCCAGGTCTGGCTCCGGCGGCCGCTCGAACTGCTTCTCCGGATCGTTGCTCGGAGGGCTCCTCACCACCCACATGAACCGCTGCCCGCTACGTTCTAGCCCGATGGCCATCTCCGTTAGCTGCTCCCCGGAGAAGAGGCCGATGCTACCGAAGGAGAGGAACACCACGCTCGCTTGCGGCTGGTCGTCGAGCCAACCGAGGCACTCATCCTTGTTGTTGCCGTTCTCCTTGCCTTTAGACATGATCAGGGGTCCGATGCTGTAAAGTGGAGGCGTCCGTTGGCCGTCCGGCGTGCAGCGACCGGCTGTCATAGCCTTTAGCGCCCTCGGCTCCAGTACGTCGAAGGTGTTGA
>LTAE01002519.1:0-32847 GCA_001647135.1 Pontederia paniculata | reverse complement strand
CCATTCCCCCCCCCCCCCCCACTGCTGGTGCCATCCAGATTTATGTTATGTATTGGTGATTGTGTGCTTCTAGTATTGATTGTTGAACTGATTGAACCGCACCTGAAAGTGTTATTGCATATATAGTCATAATTAGATTTGAAAAATTGGCAACCATTGATTGCGATTGTAATTGACTTATTAATAGTTGATATTTCAATGAATTGTATTATGGGGTGCAGATCTCATCCCGAAATTTCTTTTAAATCATTGATCATATTATGGGATATCGATCTCATCAAGGGATATTCTCAAATTGTTGATCTATGACCCAAACATAGAATATTGTGGATATTATGTGTTACTCGGGCTTGACAAGCCTTATTGACATCGAGTTGACCAATATTTTCAATACATTGATTGATTGATGAAATTATTGGACATTGATAAATATCATATGATATATCGGGACGACTTTTGGTTCCAATTATATATGGACAATTTCGGGAAGTCAAAGGAGGGCTTTCAAAATATCATATAATATATGATAAGAAAATGAAGTAAAAGATAAAATTTCATTTATTATTGATTGATTATGTGTTATTGATCATTGATATTGCTATATTCTGTACCTATGGGTACTTATTGATGCTCATAACATTATTTATAATTGTAAAGATTGAGAATATTGATAAGATTGAATTATAATAATGTAATAATAGGACTTTGTACCCATATATGATATTGATTGTGCCAGAGTAGTAGACACATCTAATATATTATTGATTATTGCCATTAACTTATATTAATGGAGCATAGTATTGTATCATGCTAGAGTAGTGAACTCATTAGTTTATTGTTATCATTAATTAATATTTTCATAATGTGCTAAGTAAAATAAGTACACTGAAAACTATTGATTATACTAAGATAGTTGGCATGCCTAGTATATTGGTTACCATTGATTATTGATATTTATTGATATGATATTTTGAAACCAATGATAGATCATTCTTATAATACATGCATACCAATTAAAAGAGAAACATATAATAGAAAAATTTTTATCAAATGTACCATAACACAATACATTAAGCCATAAGTAATACAACTGAATATCCATATGAATTATGATTCTTTAATAATTATGATTTTTTAATGAATCACTGATATATGTTCAAAATATGTTTTATACTTGAACGCTTACATTTAGTGATCCTAAATGTTTAAGTATTTTATGTCGTCAAAAAAATATTTTGACTCATATTTTTTATTCTTAACTGATACTATAATTTGAAAATATCATATTTTTATGGATTAGTCTGATTAGAGATAAACTTAAGAGTAGAATGTGTGTGTGAAGCGTTATATATTACATCACGATCCACTTCTACTCATGTTGGCATATAAGCATGTTAGTGCGGGCCTATGCTCACAGTAATAAGTCAAAATGTGAGAGGGGTGGATTGTTTTAATTTTATAGTACTCCACACTCCTTGTCCTCTAAAGTTTAATCCCAACATCGAACAACAAAAATATTCACTTAAATATAATGTGATCTCAAAATAAAACTAACTCCTTTAAAAACAAATACGTACATATTTCATAAAATGTAGTTACTCATTATATCATTTTCAAAACTTATTTTTTTAATAGGTATCGCAAATAGACAACAATTTTTTTGTTCATTAAATGTATTTCACTTAATGTAATAACCAATGTATCACTCAAAGTAAAAATGTCATAAAAAGATAATTTTGTTTCCACTAACTTCATGATATATAAAGTAATTTAAAATATAATTTTCTACAAAACCAAATAAAAAATCATATTTAAAAATATAAAATTTCATATGATCATTAAATTTTCAAGTATTGCAATTAATATAAAATCATGTACACATCAAACACACATACATAGGCACATAAAAGAAATTCATACACATATGATATTTTTTCAATACAACTAATATCAAAATATAAATGTATGTATCATTAAAATTTATCATGGATGAACATATAGAAAGAAATTAATCTCTTGATAGTGAGGATATGAGAGAAGAAGAGTGAACTTTCAAGAAAAAAATCGAGTGATTATTTTGTAAAAGAAAGTAATTGACAATACAAGTTTAATTGAATTGTTCTCTAAAGAGCTTTTACGATGTGATCATACACAATCACAAATGAGATCGTTTTTGTTGATTATTTTAACATTGTTCAAAAAACTTATTTGTTTATTTTTGTAAGATTATTATTTTGAAATTGTGTAATTTTTTTTAAAAAAAATGTAATTCATCTTGCGATTTCTCATGATTTTTTTACTTTCTTATTAAAAGATTTTTTTTACACATATATATATATATATATATATATATATATATATATTATTTTTTATTTTTATGTGATTTTGGCTTGAGATAATTAATTTATAAGAACTAGAGGGAGAACTTCCAACATATATAATAATATATGAACTCAATGTTTTTTTTATATTTTCCTCTTTGAAAAAAAACTATGAAGTGAGAATCACAAATTCATACTTTTGATGATTTGAGATAAAGTAAAATAATATGAAAATATTAATGTGTGGAGTAATAATATAATCTTTTTTCCAGAAGTAAAATTTACGTAATTATGAAAGGAATAATATATAGTCTCATAAATTGTTTTTCAAAGTAAAAAAAATTGGAGCATTAAGAAAGTATAACAAATTCGTACTTTTGATAAATATAAAATAATATGTTATAACAAAAATTATCATTCATATAATAAAGTATGAGAAAGGCATAAGCATGCTCGTACCACATGTTAGAGTAAATATATAAAAAATTATGTAAAAGTATACATAGAGTAAGAGATATCAATTATAGTGTTGCACTTTAAAGATATTTATAATCTTCTACTTATCAAAGAGTTTCTCTTACATAATTAGTAGTACAACTATTCATTTAATAGTTTTTAAAATTATTTAATATCATTTAAATTAATTTAATTAATATAGTAAATTTTGATCATAAAAAATATTTATTAGTCATATATTGAACTTCAACACGCTAACATTAGCTATCGAAAATAACGATGAACAAAGGAATTGCTCAGCTCCTCCATGGACAACAACGCCATGTTTGATAGCTAAACTCAAGAATAATCTCTTTATTTCTATTTTTGCACCTAAACTCAAGAACAATCTTGTTCTACTATATATATATATATATATATATATATATATATTATTTTTTATTTTTATGTGATTTTGGCTTGAGATAATTAATTTATAAGAACTAGAGGGAGAACTTCCAACATATATAATAATATATGAACTCAATGTTTTTTTTATATTTTCCTCTTTGAAAAAAAACTATGAAGTGAGAATCACAAATTCATACTTTTGATGATTTGAGATAAAGTAAAATAATATGAAAATATTAATGTGTGGAGTAATAATATAATCTTTTTTCCAGAAGTAAAATTTACGTAATTATGAAAGGAATAATATATAGTCTCATAAATTGTTTTTCAAAGTAAAAAAAATTGGAGCATTAAGAAAGTATAACAAATTCGTACTTTTGATAAATATAAAATAATATGTTATAACAAAAATTATCATTCATATAATAAAGTATGAGAAAGGCATAAGCATGCTCGTACCACATGTTAGAGTAAATATATAAAAAATTATGTAAAAGTATACATAGAGTAAGAGATATCAATTATAGTGTTGCACTTTAAAGATATTTATAATCTTCTACTTATCAAAGAGTTTCTCTTACATAATTAGTAGTACAACTATTCATTTAATAGTTTTTAAAATTATTTAATATCATTTAAATTAATTTAATTAATATAGTAAATTTTGATCATAAAAAATATTTATTAGTCATATATTGAACTTCAACACGCTAACATTAGCTATCGAAAATAACGATGAACAAAGGAATTGCTCAGCTCCTCCATGGACAACAACGCCATGTTTGATAGCTAAACTCAAGAATAATCTCTTTATTTCTATTTTTGCACCTAAACTCAAGAACAATCTTGTTCTACACACTTCCAATATGGTTTATGAAACCACTAATTTTTCATCTTAAGGCTCAAGAGCAATCTTGTTCCATTCATTTGCAAAATAATCACAACAAAATGTTTGTGTTAATAACATTAATATTTATATTGTTCCTCTATATTTTTTCTTTTTTTAACTTGCTTTATCTAAACTAATTTATATAATAAATATATGTATAATTAATTAATATTTTAACATATATTGAATTTTGTATAAAAGTGTAACATTATACAAAAATAATAATTAAAATATAATATTATATTTATTAACAAATTTGATATCAAATTAATGATTATATTATCATCATTTATTAGGTAATAATATACGATTAAAATATAATGGTGGGAAAGATTAACTAGTTTTTGCAAGTACTAGTTAATTATTATAATATCATAATTATTCAGTTGTTACTATTTTATTGTAAATATAACAAAGGCTAACTATATGTTACTAGAAATATGCTAATTTGTATAACTAAAATTAGTCTTCATAATCTAAAATTTATTTATGTCAACATATTAGTTAATTAATTAAAATTAATAAAATACCTAATAATATTTAATAAAATATTAAATTTATTATTTTATTTTATTCTTATTCTCGTTCAACTAAACATAACTCTTATTTGTTTACATGTCAGTGAAAAAGAAATACTTTTACTAATTCTTATTATCCTTTCTCTCCTACCAAACATGGCTCATGCCTGGGGGCTGGGCTCTCTCTCTCTCTCTCTTGTTTTGCATTGAGTAATATATAAGCGAAGCATCTCCTTAATTAATTATACATATAAATGTATCTATGACACTAATAATAATATAAACAACGAAATGGAAGAAAGGCTATTGGACAAAATTTTGGGCGAAAACTCACTGTTTTCAAGTGTGTGATTCGAGTTGGCAACAACTCAGAAAGAAACCAATGAAGGTTGGGATGGAGTGGATAGCGGTTTCTCCCCGTTTAAGCAGAGGTCTCGAGTTCGAACCCCTATAAATGCAGAAAATCCTCGCTGGGAGCCTCACCTGCCATAGTCAGGCACGCTATCCGGGGCGACATCAGATTAATCGAGCTCGATGGTGGACCGAGACTCCAATCCGTGGCCAGTGCGCATAACTATTAGCGTCGCATGAATTGAAAAATCGACGTCGCTTTTCGAATACTGGGGGTGACAATCGAGAAAAAAAAGACAACCTAGAAAGAAAACGTACACAACAATTTCCCCTCATGTACGTGGGAGAATGATCAATTTTTAAACGCGAAAAAATATCAGATATTTTTAAAATGTAATTTTTGATATTTTTACTTGGACAAGTATAATTACTAAGTAAAATATTTCAATTACGAAGAACTTTATCTAATTTTTCTGATGAGTTTTTAATTTATAACTTACCTTACATTTTGCAGACTTCAAACTTTTCGAATTTTTATGTTGTGGACCACATATATTTTAAATTTAGCAGTCCAAAAAAAAAATAATACCATTATAGCAAAAGATAACATCCATTGGTAGCTTTTTTTCATTCTTAATGTCTTATCACATATAACGAAAAGGCGAACTATTTTTATTGATTAAAAATTTAAAATTTTTCATGAATGGAGAGAGTCGAATCGCTACCGTCGAAGTGTGAACCAACGTTGGCGATCACTCTGGGTTTTCCGTCGTGTTCCACTCCTCCACCAGCTTCCTTAACGCAGCATGGGAGGAGCCCCCTGCTCGCAGCGCCTCCTCTGCACTCTCCTTCATGGCCACCGTCCGCGCTCTCATCTCCTTCCCGCCCTCCGACTCCATAAGCCACCGTACCTTCTTCTCCACCTCCGCCGCGGTCACAAGCTCCTTGTCGTAGCCTTCCACCGCCACCGCCAGTAGCATCTCCTCAGTCAGGAACACCTTGTTCATCCACTGCTCCGCGTACAGTGGCCAGGCCACCATTGGCACCCCGGCCATGATCGCTTCGAGGACCGAGTTCCAACCACAGTGGGTCACGAAACCTCCGACAGCCTTGTGTTTGAGAACCTCCACCTGCGGCGCCCATGACTTCACCACCAATCCCCTCCCTGCCGTCCGCTCCAGGAACCCCTCTGGCATCAGGGCTTCCAGGTCTGGCTCCGGCGGCCGCTCGAACTGCTTCTCCGGATCGTTGCTCGGAGGGCTCCTCACCACCCACATGAACCGCTGCCCGCTACGTTCTAGCCCGATGGCCATCTCCGTTAGCTGCTCCCCGGAGAAGAGGCCGATGCTACCGAAGGAGAGGAACACCACGCTCGCTTGCGGCTGGTCGTCGAGCCAACCGAGGCACTCATCCTTGTTGTTGCCGTTCTCCTTGCCTTTAGACATGATCAGGGGTCCGATGCTGTAAAGTGGAGGCGTCCGTTGGCCGTCCGGCGTGCAGCGACCGGCTGTCATAGCCTTTAGCGCCCTCGGCTCCAGTACGTCGAAGGTGTTGATTTGCGTAGGAATCCCCTGTAGGCGTCATCGTCCCGGTCGAGCATGGGGAGGGGCATGTGATTTGCCCGGAGCGGAGGAAGCCCGGGTATGAGAAGTGGTTGGTAGCCGAGCTCCCGGAAGCTCTTGGTGCCCGCGGCGTCAATGACGGGGAAGTGGAAGAAGGCGGCGAGGACGTTTGCTCCGGAGGTGAAGAATACGTAGCAGGGAACACCGAGCTCGGCGGCCGCATCGAACGCGGGACCGCAGAAGAAGTCGACGACGAGGGCGCGAGGCGTGACAGCGCCGAGGAACTCGAGGAGGTTACCGTTGGAAAGTCGGAGGAGCTCAAAAACGAGGGCCTCAAGGTGGGGCGAGGAGCCCTGCGGGACGTCGACAGGGGGCAGGCGACGGAAGGAGATGGAAGGGTTTGCGGCGGATGCGCGGGCGATGAAGGCGGCAGTGGCACCGGTGTTGTACGGGGGATCGACGGTGACTACGGTGACTGGGAGGCCGCGGAGGACGAAGAGCTTGCCGAGCTCCACCATGGACACCAAGTGGCCCATACCAGGCGAAGGGTAGAGAACGACTGGTGCAGGAGCTTTGACGTCTCCCTCTACGGCGGCCATGGTTGTGCTGTGCTGTGCTGTGTAAAGCAGAAACCTGTTTCTTGCACAACTCATGAACAGTTTTGCTACCTGTTCCTGTTTCTAAGATGATACGGAAATGGGATTGAAATGAAGTCAAGTCGAGTAGCTGGCGTGGTTGGAGGAGTAATTACACATGTGGATATATCGTTTTAATTATTGTATCATAAAGGCCGTGGATCTCAAATTTATTATTAGAATTTATGTAATTTAAATCTTTTTTTATCAATCCTGAGCCTCTCTTTATAATTAAAAATAAATAAAGGCAGTGGGTTGAAAATATATTTTGAGTAATTAATTAATAGTGACTTTTCCTTTTCTTGAGCCGCAGAAGGCATCAAGCAAATCAATGGTAATTTTGATTAATCATAATTAATTAAGTCTTTTAGCATCTTACAAATTTTACACAAAAGTGTGACACTATAGATAAAAAATAAATAAATATAATTTCATGAATATTAATAATAAATTATTTAATTAATTTTAGGTAATAATATATCATTAAAAATAAAATGATGATAACTATTAACTAGTCTTGGCAAGTATTATATAATTACTATAATATTATAATTATTTAGTAGTTAAAATTTTATTATAAAAAACACCAAGACTAATTATTTGTTCATTTGTATAATTAGAATTAGGACTAATAGTTGTTATCATTATTTAATTAAATAATTACAATTATATTAATTAGTATTTTCTATAAATCTCTAATTACATTTAATAAATATATAATTAAATATTAAATTTATTTTTTTTCTCATATGTTATAGCTAGATTCATCGATCTTTGTATTTAGTGCTAGTTTATGTTGTGTTTCGTTATTATTTCAGGACTTTCAAAGGAAGACTTATCACACCCAAGCATGAAGGAGCTTCAAAACCCTACATGTCAAGTCGCAAGACGATAAATCTACATTGGTGGGAGAATCAAGATAGCTCATGATTGACAAGAAAGAATCAAAGGGTATATTTTTGGGCCGAACAACATAGAACATGTGTCAACAGACGACAAAGATGATAAAAGAGGCTGAAGAACGAAGGTGTAGGGGGATCAGAATCATTGGGAGATCATTCCACGTTTTTTCATCCATTCAGATTGTGTTGAGGAGGAATCGCCATTTGAGAAGCAAAGTTCCAAATGAAGAACAATGAGAAACTCTAAACTCTATGTCTTCACTTTGATGATGAACATGTGTTGTAACTAATATGATAATATGAATGTTAGTATTAGGGAATGACATATATGATTATGTTTTCGCTTTAGACTTATTGAACTATTTTGGATTTTCATTTTTTAAAGTTGTTGTTTGATTTTCGTTTCCTGAATCAATCATTTTGTGAATAATTTTTATAGTTTATCGTGATCGGATTCTAATTAACGCACTGCTTCCAATTTTGTTTCTTTATTGCGCTCACCTTCTGGGTGATACGCCTTGACCGAGGGACATTCATGGGTTTGAGTGTTCATGGATCTTGATTTCAATGGATATGTTTTAGGTTCTTATTCACCATCAGACGCTTTCATGTTCTTGCAGCCATGAGGAATCTATCTACTCTCTTAAGGTTTAGAATGTTTGGAGGAAGAAACATCCACTCTCGTTTACACATAATCCAGTAGTGAACTCCATAATTGGTTTTGCAAACCTAGGGTCTATGAGTCGTATGTTGAAAGACTCTCGACCTGGTAGTATCTATTAGATCTATCTTAGGTAGATTCGGGGACTCCTCTCGTTCTTCGATGTCGATAAGCTAGGAGGTAGTGATTGAAGTCCCTTGAAAAAATCCGTGATTCATCTCTTCGTCGAGATCCAACTTAGTATATAATCACTCTATGATAACGAAGATCCTATCTAACATTCTTGAAATATACTAACTCCAGAGTACCTAATACTACTACTGCATTTCTAACTCTTCTTAGTTATTATCACTTTTATTTCATTTCTGAAGTCTTCTAAAAATCATAAAAATTAGTTAGTTTTCTTCCTCTTTTCTTCACTTAAATAATTTTCTCTAGGTTTAACTGTTACATTAGATTAGAGTGGTTTATTCTTGATAATTTCTTTGACTTCCTTATGAATTCGATACCTAAAGTACTACAATCGATCATTGTGTACTTGCAACATCATTTTGTTGTCTTAGATTTTAAAACTGATTGTATATTATCATTCACCGTCCAACATATACATTGTCGCAATCCTACTTGTAAATTTGTACATGAATTTGATTTTGATTGAACTTTAGACAACACAACATCAGAATGAAAATCATAATTTTATTTTTGATCTTGTATGTGTTTGATAATTTTTAATTTGATATTGCATGTGATCCAATCTTTAGGATTTGTAATCATTTTTAAGAGTTTGGATCTCTATTACATTATGAGAGTTTCATGTTTTAAATTGATAAGATAAAATGTTAATAATGATAGAATCATATCACTACTTTTATTCAGATTTTATAATCTTTCATTCAAGTCAGTTTTGACTAAGTTATACTTATTTTAAAATTACAAATAATATATGGATGAGTAGCCCTTGAAATCCAATTTCAGTAAAAAATTATCTTGTCTCGATCTAAGGTCTTTAGAAAACATATGTCCAAAATACTAATCATGTGTCATGTTGTTCAAAGATATACCGTGTCTAACTTATAAAATATATGATATATTGAAAATATCAGAATTATGATATAAAATTTATATAGTAGCTACATGACTTTGTGATATTGTATTAGAAATTGGAATGAACTGAAATGATAAGTCTACAAGGAGTTATAAATGTTTTGAGGTTCAACTATTATTATCCTCGATATGAAATAGACAAACAATGTTGTAGAATTTTTTTAAGATTAATGATAAGGAGATAAAATATGAAAAACTTTATATGTCAATCTTCTAAGAGCCTATTTTAAAGAAAATTAAAATTATTCTAAATTAACATTAAGTAATAAATTTTATATTGACATACTGTTAAAGTTGTCTAAGGCTAAAAATGAACATTTTATTTGAAATTGTCCCAAATGATATGTAATTGATATTGTAGATGTTATAAATAAGTTCTAATGACCTCGTATGTTCATATTGATGATGAATTGTTTATGCTCGTAGACTATTTGTAGGAGGTGTATAAAGCTCACAACCATAATGGGCCATGAAGTCACACAGGTTAAGAAATGAATTAATAATTAACCGATAGATTTGAGATCGGATTTTGATATAGACTATTTTTTCTTGTTGATCAAACATTAAAGTATTGGATGAATGATTTGCTCTAAATGATTGTTTGATCCTATTAAATGACTATTTGATCTTAATGTTTTGATATAAGATTTCTTGAAGATAATCTAGAAGTGAGCGGATTGCTTAACTATCAATAGGACTATAAGTTTGTCAAGTTTGTGATTGAATTTATTGCATGAAGAGGAAGACCTCGACGATTGTTTAGGAAATTTATTCCCTTATGTTCATGAATTTACTCCCTTCTGTCTAGGGACATAGTCCCTTATGCTCAAGATTTCATACTCTTTTGTTTAGGGATATCTCTTTTGATTCGCTTCATGGTCTAGCTAGTCGTGTCTACGCCGATACAACCTGAACCTTCATAGCGTCTGTTAAAGGCTCACTTACTGATTGTAATATTTGACAAACTTAGGAAAAGATAATTACAAAAGAATAATGAGGTCCTAAGTGTTGGTTGTGCTTGAACATTCTGAATACGAAAGCTATTGCGCATCTTGATGCATATGATTTTTCTACTGATGATACCGATAAAAAAATATAAAGTAAAGAACTAATGGTGAAAAATATTTTGGACTATCAAATCACTGTGCATCATATGATGTAACTGATGTTCTGGCCTTTTGCAAATTAATGTCATCAAATAGAAAGAAAAAATAACATTTACTCGTTATCATGACAAATTATTTATTTCTTCTTATTTTATCTGCATATATATTTTGTCCTATTGATTATTATTATTACATATTGGGCTTCATCGCTCATGAGAGAATTGTCTCCCCTGTTTTTGATCATGTATGTGATGAACACAATTGATAGGTTGTGGCACTAGTGATGCATATGTTCGTGAGTCTGAAGGCTTGCACATGCTAAAAAGTTTAATTTGAATTATTATATTTTTGTCAAGTTTTATGGAACTATTATCAGTTATGCCTTTTATTATTGGAACAATGTAACTTAGTATTTTATTTTGACTAGACTTATTTTGTGGAATTTTATTTTAAAAGTTATTGCATCCGCACTATCTGTTCAATATGTTGATTAGTTTTGGTCAAAGAACATCGTGGCAAAGTGTGGATTTGGGGATATTACATTAGGTGTTAACAATAACCCCTAATTATAGCTTCATGATGTTAGGAATAGAGATTGAAATATGGACATATTTAATAGATCTTATTCCAATATAGTTTTGGATAGGTTTTTGTTGGCCAAACATTTTGAAAACAATATGGAATGATCTGCTGGAAGTCTAGTTTCCAATGAATCCAAATTTATGCAAAACAAATTATTCTAGACAAAGTCACGAGCAAAAAATGAGGGTCTAACATACTGTCTTTGACAACAATGATGCTAATTTGGTAATTATATTATAAATCATATAGATCAGATAAAAAATATTAAATTTATATGTTAATTATATGTTAAGTAGGCTTTTGAACCTAATTTTAATTAAGTTAAAATGAGCTTTGTAGAGAAAGATATAGTCTTTATAATGGGCACATATCAAGCTACCAAGATTTTTAAAATGAACCTAAATGAACCCTTTGTGATTTTTTGGATTAATGTATATCAACATAAATTCAGAAATAAATATGTATTGAATCTTGAGAAGTATTCTTTAAGATAAAACTAGAATGATGAAAATACAATGTTTATACTGAAAGTAATAAATTATACAATCAGAAATACTTACTTTATCTATTTTTAAAATTGAAGTAGATTATAAGTTTGACGTCTGCATTTTTTTAGAACTATATTGTAAGAAATATAATATGAGATTTATAAATATTAAACATAATAAGGTCTAGTTTCAAATAAAATTGATCTCTTTTAAATAGGAAGTTTATACTATAAGTTATGAATTTTATATCCAATGTCATTTGAGTTGTCAAGTATAGACTTAGAATTAACCTTGGATTAGAAATTGTTATTTTATGATATATCTAAATTGTTATTGTCTTTATTGCCGAGCTTTACTAATCACAAGTTAATGATAAATGAATAGAATGAGGATGCTACAATTGTGGATCACTACACAAGAAGACAAATGCATGTGATAGGGATCCGTTATAATTTAATTTGATCATTATAATGATTGATTGAATTAAATAAAGAATGAATCGAAAGAAGATGATCCGTAGTGCACATGATGTGATATGGGCTTGGCTTGCTTTATGGTTTACCCATAACACAATCATGCGATAACGTCTTTTAATAATTATTTAATTAATGTGATCAATGCTTAGATATTATTGTTTATATGTAATAATGTAAAGAATTGTTAAAACATTAGTGTTGATTTTGATTATAATCAATCGTTAACTAATGATTACTAATCATTAACTATTAACAATTATTGATAGTTGTAAATTGTTATTTATTAATTATGTTAGATGATAAATATAACTAGATATTGTTAATTGTTTTATTGATATTAGGTGAAATCCTATTTTATGATTAAATATTATTTATTGAATAATTGTATGTTATGTATTGGTGATTGTGTGCTTCTAGTATTGATTGTTAAACTGATTGAACCACACCTGAAAAGTGTTATTGCATATATAATCATAATTAGAATTGAAAAATTGGCAATAGTTGATTGCGATTGTAATTGACTTATTAAAAATTGATATTTCAATGGATTGTATTATGAGGTGCAGATCTCATCTCGAGAAAATTTTAAACCATTGATCATATTATGGGGGATCGATCTCATCATGGGATATTCTTAGATCGTTGATTTATGACCCAAACGTGGGGTATTTGTGGATATTATGTGTTACCTGGGCTTGACAAGTCTTATTGACATCGAGATTACCAATATTTTCAATACATTGATAAATGAATACACATTGATTAATTGATGAAACTATTGAACATTGATAAATATCATATGATATATCGAGATGACTTTTGGTGTCAATTATATATGGACCATTTCGGAAAGTCATAGAAGGGACTTTCAAAATATCATATAATATATGATAAGATAATGAAGTAAAAGATAAATTTCATTTATTATTGATTGGTTATGTATATTGATCATTGATATTGATATATTTTGTACCTATAGATACTTATTGATGTTCATAACATTATTTATAATTTTAAAGATTGAACATTGAATATTAATAAGATTGAATTATAATAATGTAATAATAAGACTTTGTACCCATATATGATATTGATTGTGTGAGAGTAGTAGACACATCTAATAAATTATTGATTATTGTCATTAATTTATACTAATGGAGCATAGTATTGTATCATGCTAGAGTAGTGAAGTCATTAGTTTATTGTTATCATTAATTAATACTTTCATAATGTGCTAAGTAAAATAAATACACTCAAAACTATTGATTATACTAAGATAGTTGACATGCCTAGTATATTGTTGACCATTGATTATTGATATTTGTTGATATGATATTTTGAAACCAATGACATATCATTCTTATAATACATGCATGCCAATTAAAAGAGAAACATATAATAGTAAAAAAAATTCATCAAATGTACGATAACACAACACATTAAGCATAAGTAATACAACTGAATATCCATATGAATCATGATTTTTTAACGAATCACTGATATATATTCAAAATATGTTTTATACTTGAACGCTTACATTTAGTTATCCTCAATGCTTAAGTATTCTATGTCGACAAAACATTATTTTGACTCTTATATTTTTTTGTTCTTAACTGATAATATAATTTGAAAGTATCATATTTTTATGGATTAGAGATAAACATAAGAGTAAAATGTGTGTGTGAAGCATTATATATTACATCACAATCCACTTCTACTCATGTTGTCATATAAGCATGTTAGTGCAGGCCTATGCTCACACTAATAAGTCAAAATGTGAGAGGGGTGGATTGCTTTAATTTTACAGTACTCCACACTCCTTGTCCTCTAAAGTTTAATTCCAAAATTGAACAACAAAAATATTCAATTAAATATAAGGTGATCTTAAAATAAAACTAACTCCTTAAAAAACAAATATATACATATTTCATAGAAATGTATTTACTCATTATATCATTTTCAAAACTTACTTTTTTAATAGGTATCGCAAATAGCCAACAATTTTTTATTCATTAAATATATTTCACTTAATGTAATAACCATTGTATCACCGAAAGTAAAAATGTCATAAAAAGATAATTTTGTTTCCACTAACTTCATGATATATAAAGTAATTTAAAATATAATTTTCTAAAAAAACAAATAAAAAATCATTCTTAAAAATACAAAATTTCATATGATCATTATATTTTCAAGTTTTGCAATTAATATAAATTCATGTACACATCAAACACATATACATAGGCACATAAAAGAAAATTCATACACATGATATTTTTTCAGTACAACTAATATCAAAATATAAATGTGTGTATCATTAAAGTTTATCATGGATGAACAGAAGAAATTAATCTCTTTATAGTGAGGATATGAGAGAAGAAGAGTGAACTTTCAAATAAAAATTGAGAGACTATTTTGTAAAAGAAAGAAATCGACAATACAAGTTTAATTGAATTGTTCCCGAATGAGTTTTTATTATGTGATCATACAGAATCACAAATGAGACGTTTCTGTTGATTATAACATTGTTCAAAAAACTTATTTGTTTATTTTTGTAAGATTATTGTTTTGAAATTGTGTAAAAAAATTTAAAACATCTTGAAATTTCTCATGATTTTTTTACTTTCTTATATATATATATATATATATATATATATTATTTGTTATATTTTTATGTGATTTTGGCTTGAAATAATTAATTTAGAAATAAGAACTGGAGGGAGAATTTCCAACATATATAATAATATATGAACTCAATGTTTTTTATGTTTTCCTTTTTGAAAAAAAAACTATTAAGTGAGAATCTCAAATTCATACTTTTGATCAATTGAGATAAGTAAAATAATATGAAAATATTAATGTGTGGAGTAATAATATAATATTTTTTTCCAAAAGTAAAGTTTACATAATTATAAAAGGAACAATATATAGTCTCATAAATAGTTTTTCAAAGTAAAAAAAATTTGAGCATTAAGAAAGTATAACAAATTCATACTTTTGATAAATATAAAATAATATGTTTATAATAAATATTATCAGTCATATAATAAAATATGAGAAAGGCCGAAGCACGCTCGTACCACATGTTAGAGTAAATATATAAAAAAATTATGTAACAAAATTATGTAAAGTTATAAGTAAGAGATATCAATTATAGGTGTTGCACTTTAAAGATATTTATAATCTTCTTCTTACCAAAGAGTTTCTCTTACATGATTAGTACATTTATTCATTAATAGTTTTTAAAATTATTTAATATTGTATAAACTAATTTAATTAATATAGTAAATTTTGATTATAAAAATTATTTATTAGTCATACATTGAACTTCAACACGCTAACATTAGTTATTGACAGCCACAATGAACAAAGAAATTGCTCAGCTCCTCCATGGACAACAACGCCATGTTTGGTACCTAAACTCAAGAATAATCTCTTTATTTCTATTTTTGCACCTAAACTCAAGAACAATCTTGTTCTACCCAATTCTAATGTGGTTTTGTGAAACCACTAATTTTTCATCTTAAGGCTCAAGAGCAATCTTGTTCCATCCATTTGCAAAATCATCGGAACAAAATGTTCGTGTTAATAACATGAATATTTATATTGTTCCTCTATGTCTTTTTCTTTTTTTTTAAACTTGCTTTATTTAAACTAATTTATATAATAAGTACATGTTTAATTATAATTAATTAGATATCAAATTAATGATTATATTATCATAATTTATTAGGTAATAATATACGATAAAAAATATAATGGTGGGAAAGATTAACTAGTTCTTGCAAGCACTAGTTAATTATTATAATATCATAATTATTCAGTAATTACTATTTTATTGTAAATATAACAAAGGCTAACTATATGTTACTAGAAATATGCTAATTTGTATAATTAAAATTAGTCTTCATAATTTAAATTTTATTTATGTCAACATATTAATTAATTAATTAATTAAAATTAATAAACTACCTAATAATATTTAATAAAATATTATATTTATTTTTTTATTTTATTCTTATTGTCGTTCAACTAAACATAACTCTTATTTGCTTAGTAAAAAAGAAATACTTTTACTAATTCTTA
The DNA here is from genome assembly GCA_001647135.1 of Pontederia paniculata. Lineage (NCBI taxonomy): Eukaryota > Viridiplantae > Streptophyta > Magnoliopsida > Commelinales > Pontederiaceae > Pontederia > Pontederia paniculata. The sequence goes on along the minus strand of LTAE01002519.1, from coordinate 16,320 downwards.
TTATCCTTCCTCTCCTACGACTGGCCCATGCTCTCTCTCTCTCTCTCTCTCTCTCTCTCTCTCTCTCTCTCTCGTTTTGCATTGAGAAATATATAAGCGAAGCATCACCTTAATTAATTATACATACAACTCTATCTATCACACTAGTAATAATATAAAAACGAAATGGAAAAAGGCTTTTGGACAAAATTTTGGGTGAAAACTCACTTTCAGGTGTTTTCAAGTGTGTGATTCTCGTTAGCAACAACCCAGAAAGAAAACGTACACAACAATTTCCCTTTATGTATGTGGGAGAATGATCATGTAAATTTTAAACGTGAAAAAATATCAGAAATTTTTAAAATATAATATTCGATATTTTTACTTGGACAATTTTAATTACTAAGTAAAATATTTCAATTATGTAGGAACTTTATCTAATTTCTCTGATCAATTTTTAATTTAGAACTCACCTTAAATTTTCCAGACTTCAAACTTTTTCGAATTTTTATGTTGTGGACCACATATATTTTAAATATAGCAGTCCAAAAAAAATACCATTATAGCAAAAGATAACATCCATTGGTAGCTTTTTTTTCATTCTTAATGTCTTATCACATATAACGAAAAGGCGAAATATTTTTATTGATTAAAAATTTAAAATTTTTCATGAATGGAGAGAGTCGAATCGCTACCGTCGAAGTGTGAACCAACGTTGACGATCATTCTGGGTTTTCCGTCGTGTTCCACTCCTCCACCAGCTTCCTTAACGCAGCATGGGACGAGCCCCCTGCTCGCAGCGCCTCCTCTGCACTCTCCTTCATGGCCGCCGTCCGCGCTCTCATCTCCTTCCCGCCCTCCGACTCCATAAGCCACCGTACCTTCTTCTCCACCTCCGCCGCGGTCACAAGCTCCTTGTCGTAGCCTTCCACCGCCACCGCCAGTAGCATCTCCTCAGTCAGGAACACCTTGTTCATCCACTGCTCCGCGTACAGTGGCCAGGCCACCATTGGCACCCCGGCCATGATCGCTTCGAGGACTGAGTTCCAACCACAGTGGGTCACGAAACCTCCGATAGCCTTGTGTTTGAGAACCTCCACCTGCGGCGCCCATGACTTCACCACCAATCCCCTCCCTGCCGTCCGCTCCAGGAACCCCTCTGGCATCAGGGCTTCCAGGTCTTTGCGTAGGAATCCCCTGTAGGCGTCATCGTCCCGTTCCAGCATGGGGAGGGGCATGTGATTTGCCGGGAGCGGAGGAAGCCCTGGTATGAGAAGTGGTTGGTAGCCGAGCTCCCGGAAGCTCTTGGTGCCCGCGGCGTCAATGACGGGGAAGTGGAAGAAGGCGGCGAGGACGTTTGCTCCGGAGGTGAAGAATACGTAGCAGGGAACACCGAGCTCGGCGGCCGCATCGAACGCGGGACCGCAGAAGAAGTCGACGACGAGGGCGCGAGGCGTGACAGCGCGGAGGAACTCGAGGAGGTTACCGTTGGAAAGCCGGAGGAGCTCAAAGGCGAGGGCCTCATGGTGGGGCGAGGAGCCCTGCGGGACGTCGACGGGGGGCAGGCGGCGGAAGGAGATGGAAGGGTTGGCGGCGGATGCGCGGGCGATGAAGGCGGCAGTGGCACCGGTGTTGTACGGGGGATCGACGGTGACTACGGTGACTGGGAGGCCGCTGAGGACGAAGAGCTTGCCGAGCTCCACCATGGACACCAAGTGGCCCATGCCAGGCGAAGGGTAGAGAACGACTGGTGCAGGAGCTTTGACGTCTCCCTCTACGGCGGCCATGGTTGTGGTTGTGCTGTGCTGTGAGAAGCAGAAGCCTGTTCCTTGCACAACTCGTGCACAGTTTTGCTACGTGTAGGAGTTTCTCAAATGATATGGAAATGGGATTGAAATAAGTCAAGTCAGGTCGAGTAGCTGCCGTGTGGTTGGTGGACTAATTACAAATGAGATTAATTATATCATAAATGGCAGTGGGTTGGACATAAAATGAGATTAATTAATTTAATTAATGGTGACTCTAGAATCCACTTTTTGATGCCTTTTCCTATTTTTGAGGGGGCAGAAGGCAAACCAAACCAACTTAATTTCTGACAATATAAAGTTATAGAATGACTAAATGTTATTTTTCTTTCTTTTTATAATAAGTAGACCGTTATTAATATATAACTAATTTGATATTCGGACGGATGTGATGAAAGTAAATTCTGAACTGATAATTTTGAGACTCAAATTTAAATTATAAACTCTTAATTCCTTAATTGAAGGCACACATTTGTTAATTATTTATGCCAACGAACTTAATTAAAATTAATTTTTTATTTATAACAATGGCTTTAGAGTTTAATTATGAGTATTAACTTTCTTTTTTAAAATTTTAAATTCAATATCACTATCTATTTTATTGGGTTGTCTTTTTCTTTCAATTATAAATGAAAGTTTACCTTCTAAAACAAAAAAAAGGGAAAAAAGCAAATTAAAAAGTAAAAAGGCACATAAACCTCAGAGGTAAGAATTGAACTGTCTCTTAATACACAAATTCAAGGGCATCTCATTCTTATTCTCTGGGTAAGACCAATTTAAGGCTGTATTTGGAGAGTTACTTTTTTAGATGACTTTTTAAAAGTATAACTTGCCTTTTCAATATTGATTATTTAAGAAAAATAAAGATTATTTTTATTTTTCTCTCAAACTATCATAAAATTTTAGATCTATTCCTAAATTATCAAATTGGGCAAAGATAATTTTTTTTGAATGATCAATTTTATCCAACAATCTAATTTTTAAATATTATTTTAATTTATAAATTACTATTTTATTCTTTTATTAAAAAACTATTTCTTTCTTTCTCTACCTTTCTCTACTCTTCTTTTTCTCACTTGTCATCCTCTCTTCTCTCTAGCTCATTGTACTCTCTTTACTCTTCTCTCTCCTCTCTCTTCCCTTCAACGTCTCACATGTGTGCACATGCGAACACCCTTGCTTGCATGCACGTGCAGGTAGTAGGGGAGCTTGCCTGCGCGTACAGGCGAGACGCCGGAGGGGAGGGGGAGAGGCGAGAGAGAAGAGCAGAGAGAGAACGGTAAGCGAGAGAGAAGAGAGGATGGTGAGTGAGAGAGAGAGGAGAGAAAAAAAAAGAAAAAGTGTAATATTTTTAATTAAGAGGGTCAAATATTAATTTAATAAATTAGAAAAAAAATATTAAAAAAATTAAAACGAGACTGCATAATTTGACTGTTGTATTTGTTTTAATAGGAGGTTGCATTCGAAGAGTTACTTTTTAGATGACTTTTTAGAAAGCATAACTTGTTTTTTTCAATATTGATTGTTTAATAAAAGTTTAAACATTATTTTTTTATAAAATTGATTGTCATTGAAAGTAATTTTTGAGCTTTTTAAAAATTTAAAAATAAGTTAATTTAGGAAAAATTAGCTTTGAACAAAGTTTGCTGCCAGATAAAGCGCGTTGCTAGTAAAAGAAGTTGGAGCTTCGTGGAGCACAATATGCGTCTAACATGGGTTGATTGCTAGCCATCTATGTAGATTGCTTAAATCAAGATTAAATATTGTTACAAGATTAAATATTAACGAGAAATATATAATGACTTACATAATTTCTTAATCCATATATTCAACTTTTTTTTAACTACTGGGTGTCTTACTAAATTTAAAAATCAGACAATTTTTATTTGGATTTAGAATTTGAGATATTATCAACAAATGCAATTTGCAAACTTAATTTAAGGTAAAGAGAAAAAAAATATATCATTAGCAAATAGAATTAAAATATCGGTTGTGTAACTTGTGTTATTAGTTATGAATAGTGATGACATATACAATAAAAAATTGAGGAATGATAAAATATGATAGCATTTATTTAGGTGATGATAAAGACTTATAGAAGGTTGGTAATAACTAATAAGTATATAGAATGGTTTGGCAACAATGATGCTGGAGTTGTAAGGGAAAAAGAAGAATAAATAAAATTCTTCTAATCTCAAACAAAGATTTAGTTGTAAGATTAAATATAATAATACTTAGAATGTGAAGAAAATTATGCATTTTTAGACTTTTATTGTTCTTAACATTTGCGAACAATTAGAAGAGGGTAAAGGAAAAAATATAAAAAAATCAAACCAAACGAAAATTAAAAGAGAAAGGAGCAATATGAAGAGAGACCTTAACTCTAAAAATTGTATTTTTGTAGCAATGAAAAAAAAATTAAATTTAAAATTTGTGTTCTAATGTTGGCCTTTTTAGTAAGGTAAAATCAACATACATCTTAGTTGCGCTACAAGAATCTAATGCTCCATTTATTTTGATAGAAGTGTTTTCCCGAAAAAAAGTATTATTTTTCTATATTTAATAATTAGAAACAAGATCAGTAAAAGAAATAAATTACTGTGATTCATTTTCTTTTCATTATTATTTCCTTTTTATATTTTGAAGACATTTTTTCGTTGTATTCCAAATCATAAATTAAAAAGGTCCTACTCCCCTATAATTTGTTTCCTTTTTTTTCTTAGCAATATATTTCTATTAAATTAAGGGTCTGATTTCAGCACTATTCTTATTATCCCATAATTGTAGTGTAAATCCCTGCACATAAGACCCACAACATTTTCTTTACCCTTCGGAGAAATTACTAGCAGATGTACAATTTCAATCTTGAGTTTATTTTCGGTAAAGGAGGAAAAAGTTGTTTGGAAAGAATAAAAAATATCATATTGTAAAAATGTGGTATTTATCTCTTTTGACATTACATTAATAAGATACTCCAATTGATAAAACATACTACACATTTTTTTCTAATTTTCTTTATATCTTTCCTTATTTTTGTTTTTGTCACTTTAAATTTTATTCACTTGCTTATCTTCGTTGCATTATAATAAAAAAATATACTCAATAAATATTCATTTTAGTAAATTAAATTAGTTTATTTTATTTTTTCGATTACAAAGGGAGGCTCATGGTCTAGTACAAGGAAAAAAATACTGAAAATAAAAAAGTACATAAGTCTCACTGATGAGATTCGAACTCAAGACCTTTTGGTACTCAAGTCGAGGGGTGAACCACTGCACCACGCCATTGAAAAAATCACGCCATTGTTTCCAATTAGTGTATTTTATTGATATGTATTATACAAATATTAACTATGATTGACACTAGTTAGTGGGACTATATCTTGAGAGGATGAAATAGAGTAGTCTCGAGTTCGAATTTGAGAAAGATCGCTTTCGTCAGAATTTATTTTCGTCTCACTCGTTCAAATTTGAAATTAGTTAAGATCTAATAGCACATAAATCGAAAATCGATGAGCCTAAATTAAATATATATATATATATATATATATATATTATTTTGGTTAAATCGAATGACTCGTTAATTAATTAATTAACATTGAATAAATTATATGCAATATAATTTGTGAACAAGTTGTCTTTTACTGTGATATGGAACTCTTGTACCTAATTGGAGCTACATCAGCCAATCAAAGCAAGATTCCACATTTAATAGACCTTGTAGTTGCGTCCAAAAAAAACTTACTAGGGGGACCAGGATCACTAATATGCTAAGACCATATATATTGTACAATTAAATTCAGAAAATAAAAAAGGAAACAAATTTTATTAACTTCTATTATTTTTGACAAATGTGTCATATTGCCATTTGAAAACCTACATTTGGAATTTGTTATAAAATGAATGATTAAAAGAGTGTTTCCATTTTCAACTTTTACAAAATTAATTATATTACAGCAAAATGCTGTAGATTTGGACGAACACGAGTGGCCTCAGCATCTTCCTATGCATTTGGAAGATGTCATGGATGACGTCTTTCCCGGAGGCGTTTGGTCTATGATTGATTCAATCTTTTTTTATTCAATCGGGGTTGACGGAATTAATTTGTAACACCATCGTCCATTCAATTTTTTTTTGAAAAATTATTGTTGATCCATATTAAGCTCATGATGGCATAAATTTAAAATACTATTTTTGAATGATAAAATATGATGCTATATATACTTTCATGATTATTTTTATATTTTATCAATGTGAAACTTATTTTTTATTTTTGTTTTGAATCCTCAGAATAAATTCGTGTGTGTGTTTTTTTAACTTTTGAGTTATAGCACTTCTATCAATGAGATGAATGAATATGTAAATTTATTTTTGTGTGAACTTATATAAATATTTAAGTTTTCAGTTCAAAAAATAGATTTTAGTATTTATGAACATTATGTTCATAAATAATACGGTGAATTCTATTTTTTTTAAGATTAAAGTTATCGATCATTTTATATGTTTAAACTAATTTACATACCCTATTTTCTTATTATTAAACCATTCACACATTAAACTATATCGAAAATAGTGGTATTATTTATTCACATTTTCAAATTTCTTACTACAGCTTTGTCTCAAACTTATTTGTGCAAAAGAAACCGTGCATCAGTTGGGTTCCGGAGAAATTTTTCCTCGAATGGTTTACCCAAGAGTTCATTTTTAAAACAGCTCAGTGCAAATAAATAAATAAAACCCTCAAACTTGAAATTTTGAAAATGCCAGAATTCTTTAAACAAATTTCATTACTGATACACGTAGTTTAGGATATGTTTGAATATAGGAGGGAAAGGAAAAAAAAGAAGTGGGGAAAATAATGAGAAGAAAAAAATGAAGGATAATTTTTTTTACCCTTTAGATAAAAAATAATAATTTTTAACTTTCTTTTTTTTAAAAAAAATTCTATTAATTTCTACCCTTTCTTTATTATTCTCTTTTTTCCTCAATTCAGAGACATATTAAGAGTAGGAGAAAGCATTTATATCTTGCCTCACGGTACCAAAATCGAATTTAGCTAAGTATATTGACAAATAATAGATTATTGAATAATTTGTGAAATAGAAAGAAGATAGGTGAAAAATGTTGATGCGACAATTATTTGTCGTTTATGGTGTCCATTTATTAAATCTGGCTACACTACACAATTTCAGTCCAGCAAAATAGAAAATATGTCATACACATTTCTATAATCGAACTTTAAATGTATAATTATGATTCATTATTAAAAGCGTTCATATACCAATAATTTTAATAACACATAAAAATCATAAATAAAAAATTGATAATTAAAAATAGCTAAACATTCTTATTAATTCTAAAAAAATATTTTTTTCTTCTGAAAAATAAGATTTATTTTTGAATGACTACCAAAAACTCCATTATCTTTTGTCCCATAAAAAGATGAAGCCAAGGACAATAAAGTGAAGAGGTTCCACAATATTAAAATAATTTCACACATATTTTTCTGATTTTTTTTTCTGAAACGACAAAATTAATTGGTGATCCCATCCAAATATTCATTCAAAGGCCGAAGGACTGACTAGACAATCCATTCGCGTGGGATAACATACAACTTTTTTTTATTTACCTCTTTATTTTAAATTATTATTTATTTTATTCCATTAGGACCTTTATAATTAAAAGAAAAGAAATCGAATACTCCTCCAGCCAATAAATTTCAGCCACGTATTCCAGAAGAATCTAAGGACAACCTGTTCCCGATTGTGCTTGTCAGGGGGATCACGCTACGTGTCAAATTTTGACTCGTTCTTTTTCGTCAACTCATCCACCACCCAAAAATTTCATTTCCTTCTGTGTTTGGTTGCTGACGGCAGTTTGGCTCTTTTTTTCTTCCATTGTTTTTTTTTCAAATATTTAAGTTACAAAAAATATTAGCACTTAATTAATTCGGTATTTCGAACGATAAATTTTGATCAAGTTAAAAATTTTGAGGATCAAACTCAAGGCTACTAACTTTCTCGTCCTTCAACTCGAAATATATACTCGATAATTATTTGTGTCAATCAAATTTATTTTTTTCATTTTTTTAATCTCGCTTATGATTAAAAAATATTTTATTGGAGGGTATTTACTCGTATCAAACATGTTACTTTTCGGACCTCATTTTTCCAAAGTCCAGGAGCAAAATTAAAAAAAAAAAAGGAAAGAAAAGGGGAACAAAAACCCAAAAAACTATACACCGAGGGTCAATTGCTAATTTGCTATACATACTCTGATTAGAATTTAAAAGTGCTCCTTGTGGAACTCAAACCTGGTGGTTCCTCTCTGGTTGAACTCAAAGCACATCTTGCTTAGCTCCTGAGCCAACAGTGGAACCCCACAGTAGAAAACTCCTGTGATTCCAAACATAGCAAACAAAATTTTTGATACTAAGACCTGAAACTTAATCATATGAAATCCAGTTAAATTATTATGTGAACTAACCTATCCGGGCACAAGGATGCTTAGAGGCTATCTTGGAGAACACCTTCTTCCAATTAGGCCTTGCAAAGTGAGTCCGGACCTGCAAAGAGGAAAGGCAACTAAGTAATGCATGAAGGCTGCTGCAAGTAATTAGCAAACTGGAATCGATGACCAGATACAGTACCCTCGTCCCTGACACTATGTCCACGCCGTTCTTAGCGTGGTTAAGAGCTTGGACCATTGTGATGAGTGCAGAACGAGCGTCTCCTTCTTCGTACACACTTGTTAGGTAGTTGTGCATCTCAATTATGCCCTGTGTTGACGCAGCACAGAAGTCAGCTTTGTACTTCTGCAGAGAGAGAGAGAGAGAGAGAGAGAGAGATTAAGATGTGTTTTTATACCCTCTGATCCAACTCTGCGACCTCGTTCATAATTCCTTTGAACCAGTCGAAGGAGCCTTGCTCGCGGGTCACCCAGTAGAAGTATGCATTTGTTGTTTTGAGCGTCCACTTTGGCCTCTGCGTGGCCTGCAGGAGCGCGCCGAGGGACACATGCCCGCCGTTCTGTCCCTTGGGAGGGATGTAATCCCATGAGGCATCCTGCAATATTTTGGCTGATTAGTTCAAGTATAATTAGCTGATCGATGCAAAAGAGGACAGTGCTTAATTCATTACTGCTTCCTCCTCCATCTTCACAATGTTGTTGAGCAGATCCTTCAGTATGCTGATGAAAGGCGTGGCCCCGATTCCGAGCCCGACGAGTAATAGTATGTCATATTTCTTGTAGTCCTGAGCTGGGGATCCGTAAGGTCCATCAATCAACAGCTTTGGCAGGCTGCAGTTTGCACGAGAGACACAACATTTACACCCGTGATTTATATGATTTGATGAGCAAAGAAATAGGTCTTTGTATACCTCTTTTTTGTGGTTTCGTCTGCTCTAAGGAGGCCACTCTTTCCGGCTACCGGAGGTTCACAGGCCGCTGCGAAGACCCGCTTGAGCTCCCTCGTCCAGTCTCCCAGTTGTCGAATGTGGATGCTCAGGTAATCGTCCCCAGGAGCAGATGTTATAGAGAACGGATGCCTGCAAATTTTATATTGAATGGATACTTGTAATAATGTCATGAACAAGACAGTGCTAATCTGATATTTGCAAGATATATACCACTCAAATGGCGACACAGCTGGGCATTGCACAAACATGTACTGCCCGCTCTTGTAGCGGAATCCTTGGGGTTTGGACATCTGCAGCGTGAGAACGTTTCCGGGATATATAGCAACCTGAATGCACACAGAGCACTTGGCATGTCAATAAAAAAACACAGCAACTCACTGCTGGTTTTAAGGTCATGCACAGGGTCACACTACTCACCTTCAGGAGACGGACGGAATAGTAGCCAGACCTGAGGGCTCTCAGCGTCCTCTCCCCCACGTAGAGAAGAAGAGGGACTGCTAAATACATCCATGTCTACAGCAAGAAACAGAACCCTGCATCAGCGTTTCCGGTCACTCAACAAAGGAAAAGGATTAACGCAAAGGCTGCATGCATGCACGTCGTCTCGAAGGGTACCGTCTTTTTGTACCACTTGTGGATGAGGTAGAGGCACTGGCCATGGATGACGAGCATCACGTAGACGACCACGAACAGGTGGTGCGAGTACCAGAAGGCGTTGAAGCCGGTAAGCCTGTCCAGGGGTTTCGGCAGCCTCACCGTGCTGCGGCGGAACCAGTGCGTCGCGAGCGTGAAGGCCACGAGCATGCAGATGACCATCAGGACCCCGGTCACGCCCTCCACGCCGCGCACCAGCTTCAGGTAGCTCGGCTTTGTCTCGCCGAAGTACCGTTCCAGCGGCTTGTACATCTCCTCCGACGAATTGATCAAACGAGGGAAGTCACAGGTAACGTGGTTGCCGGCGTGCAGGATGACGCCGACCACGATTGCCGCTGCAATTGTCTGCATCGTGAACATTAAACTAAATATTATGAGAAATTAGTAGTTTACAAATTCCAAAAAATGTAGAATGCGATGAGAGCAATGACCTTGTGGAAGTTGATGTTGTCGTCGAAGGGGAGCGCGCGGGACAGGCGGGTGGAGCGGAGCCAAGTGATGGTGTTCCGGCAGACGGGGAGCAGGACGAGGGCCATGTTGAGCTTTAGCGTCTCGGCCGCGCCCTTGGCGGTGGTGAGGCAGTAGCCCATCACCTCGAACGCGGCGCGCCGCCGGTACTGGACAAACTTCCAGGCGAACAAGCCGGCCATGATGCCGAGCCACAGGGCCAGCACCCATATCCGCTTCCAGTTCTCCTCCAGGAAGTAGCCGACCTTGGTGCTCAGCTTCTGGATGGGTCCTCTCGCCCGCAGCCCGGCCAGGTTCTGGCTCAGCGCCTGGCTCGTGTAGCTCAGCGCTTGGCTGTAGTTTAGGTACGTGTCCTTCTGGAGCAGCAGCGTCTCCAGTTGCCAAAGCTGCATGCCCCATGCACGTAAAACACAGACATACACACAAATCTTTACTTTGCTAGTGCTTTATACATTAATTAACCTTTCTGATTAAATTCTTCAAATTCTTACGTCTTTTTGTTATGAAAAATAGGCGAGAGAGATTAACATAGAAAAGACACACCGACTTACGAGGTTCATCCTTAATTGAGCTATGTACTCGGGCGACGATTAGAATTGCTTCTTTGACGTGAAAAAACAGCAGATGATACAAGAACCCTAAGGAGTTTATATATGAACTTCCAATACAAAATAAGAAACATAAATCCTAAAACTATCTAGATTTCGAGGGCTCCGCCCTCGAGCCCCCACAGGGAGATCCTCCTAGACCCTCCAGACTCGTTGATCGGGTAGCGAAACTTCCGTATGGGACGGACGACTTCGCCGCTCCAAATATTCGGCGACTGGAATGAAAGTTTTCACTGAATTAAGATTTAAGACATTATCCTTAAAATTTAAGACATTATCCTTAAAGCAAAAGATCCTGCGGTAATGGAAGTGGGAAGTGGTTTTGGTTGTGCAGTGCAGGCAGGCAAGGCAAAGTGCATGACATGACATGAACGACGAGTGAAGCAGGCCAGCTGTTCAACCACTATATCACTAAGATTCCCGAGAGAAGGATCGCCAAAAGCTAAGAACTTGGGCTTCTTTTAGCGAGGGAGATAATTTTAGGTAGGAAATCGACATCACTCACACGGCATTCATTGCATGCCTCCAAGACAACCACTGAGAACTGAGTTCGTTGGAAGAATTGACATAGTTAATTACATAGCTAATTAGAAGCTTTAAACAAATTGTTAATTAATAACCAAGATTCATGAACTTAGTATGTAAAAAAAACAATTAGCATTCAAATATTAATTTTAACTAATTTATGTAATTTTTTTCCGAGGAACCTATGAACTTGATAAAAAGAAGATAAATTAAAAGTTTTGCTTTTTTTTAAAAAAAAGTAATGATTTTTATGGTGGATTTATCTTTATGTATATAATATGAAAGGAAACGTATGACTTTAGCTGATGCCATCTAAACTCCTAAAAAAAAAGGCATTTGGTCAGCGAGGCATCTATCTCTATCTGCTTCAAGGTGTACGTAGTAGGAGAAGACAAAAATGTACACCCTTGTTTCATACTGTCTAAATCAACCCACAACTTTCTAGCTAATTAATTATATATGTGTGTAGTTAATCAGAGCTGGGATCTATGTGCATCATATAATTTAATAACTGTATATATAAATACTTCTGATCTGTAATTGGGCCAAGGTTTATCACTATTTTCAGTTATTTTTTAGGACCAAACATTAATAATTGTTGGCATGTAATTAGATAAATTTCTAGAATACCTTCATGTATTGATATTTAATAATTGAAAATGTGAGTTGGCAACCAAATGCAACAGTACCTCAATATAACCAAGACCTTCAGGATCCAATTCCTCCATGATTAGAGCTGCATACTCTTCTGCTTGTTCGTTCAGTCTTGACAATTTATTTGCAGAGGCACTCAACATTATGACCTATCTTGACACAGAGGAAGAATTCTTTTTTAAAAAAAACAATAAACTCTTTTCAAATCTACATTAAAACAAAAAAAAAGTCATAAAGAAAAATAAAATAGTAAAAATCTTCTCAATTTGTGTGGTGAAAAAAAAGGAAAATTAAACCTTGACTCAAGTACCTAAAGTGCCCTTGACCTACTACTCAATTGAAGAATATGGGCAAAGAAGTAATCTTCCATCATAATCATTGTTCTTACATGCCACAACTGCTTATGATTCAAAAACAGATCACAAAACATGTTGTCTTGTTTCTAATTTCGTTTCATAAAATCTTGAGAAAACTTGGAATATTACCAATAAAAAAGACTTGTTGTTATGCATGTAATGTGGGCTCTTAACATGGCCCCCAATAAAACGGAAGGTGGGGTTGGTGGTGATGGTGGCGCCGGTGTCGCCCACCGGTTCCTATATTTGATGGAAGCTCTCTTTTCTTTATTATTATAAGCATGTTGCTCATAATTATTTTAGGAGAAGAGAGTCTACTTAATAATTTTATCCTTAGCGGTGATCTACATCATCTGATTCGAATATGATGATCTGAGATTAAATCTTTAAAAAATATTTTGAATTTTTATATTTAATCTCATATCGTCAGATTCGAATTTGACGATGTGAATCACCGCTAAGGAGCCTACTTAGCAAAATTGCTAATCCGATAAATTCGAATCTGACGATGTGAATCACCGCTAAGAAGTCTAATTAGCAAAACTGCTAAGTATGGTATCCAATCTCATTATTTTACTAAGCAAATATATTGCTAATCCTAAATTCAAAATAATATGTATATAATTTGATCAAAGTATATAAAATTAAACATACACAAGGTCACAAGTTGGCATAGCAAAAGAGAGAATATATAAAAAAAAAAGATGGCCGGCCGGCCACGTTCACGTACCTCTTTTACTTCTTCCTCTGTGATCCTGCCATCTGCGTTCTTGTCCACCCTGAAACCAAGGAGAATTCTTGAATTATTATATGATGATTCCTACTAAAGAATCAATTTGATGTTCAAAAACAACAACAAAAGATTAAAAAAAACGATCTTGTACATGTCGAAGAAGATCTGAAGCCTGGAATCAAAGCTATGATCGCTGATCTGAGACCAGAACTCATGCAGCTCCTCCTTGCTGATGCTTTGGTTCTTCATCCGTCTTCTTCTGCTAAGCGTATCGAACAGCTCCAATGCGAACTCCTCTGATTCCTTCATCCCTGCAACGTTCATGATCCATGTTAACATTGAGGGCATATTAATGAAAGGAACAGATTCCTGTGACGGAGCAATGAGAAGGAACCTATGCATTTGGCGAAGTCGGAGCGAGAGAGGACGCCGTCGCGGGCGAGCTGATCAAAGTTCTTCTGGACCTCGTTCCACGAGCTGACGTTGTTGGTCCTGCGATTGCTGATGAATCTGAGCCCTCGCAAGGCGTTCGAGGCGCCGGACTTGACGCGATCGAGCTGCGCGCGCTGCCGGCGCAGCGCCCGCGCGGCGAGAGCCGAGTCCATGGCCGAGGTGCTGCGGCCTAATCTCGTCGACGTGGAGGCCTCCCCCGTCGGCCGCGCGGAGTGGCTGTAGGTGCGCTTGAGCTTCTTGAGCTCCGCCTTGAGGTCCTCCTTCAGCTGCCTCGCCCTCGCCACGGCCTCCGCCTTTAGCTCCTGCGAGAACTGCCGGAACCGGCTCGACGGGCTCCGGGTCATGGACGGCGACCTCGACGTCCCTCTCGACGCCCCGGACGCCGCCGCCTGCGTCGTCGCGTCGGACGAGTACCCCGAGTACACCACGTCGGCGCCGCCACCGCCCGGCGCCGAGGAGGAAGCGCCTCCCGCCGGCTCGACGCTACGCAGCACGATAGTGTCATCGTCCTTGAGGTCGAGCGTCACCTCTACGAACTCCTCTCCGTCGTCGGATGCCGCCCCGGAGGTCCCGGGCGAGGACGCCATGCTGATGGCCTTGGACGCGCCAGGCCCGGATTCCGACGCCCATTGCTTGTCGTGCCTCGTCGTCGAGCCCCTCATTACAGACAGCTCAACCTCGCCAATAGTTTATTGAATAGAACGGGATAGACAGGCGCAGAGAGAGAGAGAGAGAGAGAGAGAGAGAGAGAGAGAGAGAGAGAGAGGACAGATGCTTCAGACTTGGGAGTTTGGGACCTTGTGGTGGCTCTGAGATCAAGGGAATATTATAAAGAAACGGGGGAGATCACAGCAGAGTGTGGAATCTAGCGAAGCACTTGACGCGTATATAGTAGAAGATATATAGGACGCAGGGGACGATGGCAGCCCTCCAATGGGGACGCCACAGGGTTCAAAGAGAGAGAAAGAGAGAGAGAGAACGAGAACAAAAGAGGGGGCAGAGAGATCACGGAGAGAGAAGGAACAAAAACGATGGCGAAAGGGACAAGGACGACGACTGCATCATCTCAGCAGCCTCATGATATGTTGTAGTGATCAGTGCAAGGTGCATGGACTGTGTGCCCGTGGGCGTGGCTTCGATGATATGATCGGACTACCGACGGCGAAGGGCACGCGCGCCGGTGGCCGCTGCGGCGAAGGCTTGTGTTTGTGGATTAGTGATCCAATCTGGACGTGGGGGAGAAGATAGATAGATAGATAGAGAGAGAGAGAGAGAGAGAGAGAGAGAGAGAGAGAGGTGATTAGATTGAGATAATTATTAATTAAACAATAATTAATAGGGTAACGACCGGATATTATTTTAATGCATGAGGGACGATGGAGAGAGTTAGGCAACATATACATGTTGTTGTTGTTGTTGTTGGTGGTGTAATGTGAGTAGGTGGTTCCTATTTTTAGTTTAGTTTTTGTGTAACATGTTGTTTGCATAGGTTTGAGGTGAAGGTGTGGAAACATGGAAGACAAGACAGAGGGCATGACTCACAAGCGACCAAGTCCATTTGTAATTAAGATTTTGCATTCTTACTTGTTATTGTTTTTTTTTTTTTTTGACATCATTCTTCAACAACAATAAACTATCTCAACTTGGGAAATTAGAAGGGAAGTGATTTCCAATGTTTTGCTTCATATGTGAAAGGTAAAAGGTTTGTGCAAGATTTGATTGCCTTATGCTTTAGAAGGGTTGAGAAGAGTGAAGTGGGATTTAGAGGAACCTCTTCAAATCATTTAAAATCAATTTCAGTAAATTAACAAAATTCAAAATATGCTAACAATTTTATTTTTTTATCATAATTAAAATTGATATTTTATTTTTTAACTTATTAGAATATTTTTTTTTTAAATTATCCTTATCTTCATCATCCTTCTATCTAAACACACTTTTCTTCCATATTCTCTTCTCTTTTTTTTCATCCCTCAATGCAAACAAAGCCTTAGCGTCGGGTTCGAGTTGTTTAGGCAATTAGGACTTTCGGACGTATCTAATGGTAAAGAAATATTTGCCTTAGTGTACATGGTCATACTACTCAAATAAGTCTTACTAGTTCCCATTTGGGGAGAAAAAGAAAGGAGAATAAAGGTGAAGAAGACGAGTCACTTTAGTCCACTCATAGGAGAAATCTTCTAGGCTGCCTCCTTACTCAAAGCTTGTTCATTTTACTTTTTTTATTTTTGTAAGCAATTTGTGTCGAGGAGACATAATGAATTTTCTTTATTTTTTTCTTTAATTACATCCCTCAACTTACTACAAGAATATACGCTTTTAGCGAGTAAAGAATTAGTCGCTACTTACTCGCTGATTACTCACTAATCACTATTTCGAGCATTTAGCGAGTAAATGGGCGACGAAATATTTTGTCGGACGAAATTCTCCGACATTAGCGAGTAAAAAATTTACTCGCTAAATACTCGTTAATTGGCCGTAAATTGCCCGTAAATTTGCCGCTGAAATGTTAAGTATTTTTTAATTCGAAAAAAAAATTTACTCGTCGATTTACTTGCTAGTTGGTCGAAATTTACTCGTTATTTGACCGTTAAATTGACCGCAAATTAGCCGTAAATTAGCCAAAAAATCGCCATAAATTGGGTTATCGTATTACCGTTTTCTATTG
>LTAE01002518.1:28999-50576 GCA_001647135.1 Pontederia paniculata | reverse complement strand
GAGTTGTCAGCAGATATATGTCAGATCCAGGGAAGAAACATTGGCAAGCAGTCAAATGGATCTTTCGGTACTTAAAAGGAACAAAAGGTATGAGACTTTGTTTCAATAAAAGTAATTTGGATCTGAAGGGTTTTGTTGATGCAGACTTAGGTGGTGACATTGATACTGCTAGAAGCACTACCGGATATGTCTATACCTTAGGTGACACTGCTATAAGCTGGATGTCTCAGTTACAAAAGGTCGTTGCTCTTTCTACTACTGAATCAGAATATAGTTATGACAGAAGCCTGCAAGGAGATGATTTGGTTAAAAGATTTTCTTGAAGAACTGGGCAAGGTGCAAGAAAAATCAAGTTTGTTCAGTGACAGTCAAAGTGCTATTCACCTTGCTAAGAATCCAGTGTTTCATGCTAGAACAAAGCATGAAAAATTTTTCCTAAGGGTATATATGTAATTTCATTACTTTGTGGGCGGTTGCCCTAGCTCCATCATATATATGTTATCTTTGGAGCGGTTATGTACTCTGGTGGTTTTGAACATTAACATAGTGAAAAACTCTCTGCGACGGCCGTGGACGTAGGAGATCCATCTCCGAACCACGTAAATACTGTGTGTGTTTTTCTGAGTTTCTTGTGATCTTTCTATTCTTGTTCTTCGTATTTCCCAACAGTTAAGATTCCGACAGACAAGAGAATCTTGATTCCATGATAAATTCACATGTGCAGATTCCAACAGGAGGAGGAGACTATCATTTGAGCGTAGGGACGCCATGACTGCAGCTCAGAAACGACTTTTTATGGCCAGGAAGGGGTCAAAGGGAGGAAGGGGAGCTGTCATTGTATTCGGAGAGAAAACATAACAATTCATAATTGTTCATCAATAGGTTGTGTCGTGAACGAACTCCCAAAGCTTTTTAGTTGGTCTCTTCGATGATGATGATGATGATGATGATACCAATTGATCCAATTTCACAAGAAACATTGGTCGGCCGCAGAGTGCTTTTGGGTTGCATTGTCATGGAGAGCACGTAATTAACAGAAGCTTCATAATAGTAAAATAATATGCTCGTAGAGTAATCAACGAGGACTTCCTTTGGTACTAGTTTTCATGTAGTATTTGTTAATGTTATTCTTCTTCTTACACCAAGCTACATGCATTATTAACTACATGCTATTTTATTTTGTTATCTGTCCTTGGCTGCCTGCAATTCCTTGTTCTTATCTGCGTCCTATACTTCTGTTTCACGTTCCTGTGTCCCCCTCCAAAAGAAAAAAAAAATGATGCCAAACCCACTTCAATCAGTATATGAACACAGAACAGAGAAAATAAAATGTAAGAGAGAGATTTCAAGCACTATAATTCTATTAGCAATAAACTTCGCCCATAAAATATTTTACGATCTTTGATTCTCAAATAGAAGTGAAACTTTTAATGATACAATTAAGTCAATTTTTCGGTTTTACGAAGAAAGTCAAGAACTATTACATAATAGAATTAAAGTTGAAAAGAAAATTAACCTCTCCTAAGTTTGTGTTAGATGCATATATGAACTCAAGTTCTGTTATATACATGAGTTCAGAGTTGTGTTTCAGAGATATTGAGAGCATTTTATTTCTTACATAAACAACCTTTTCTCTATACTAGTAAATGTGAAAAAAGTGGTGTTTTTAAGATGTGTGCTATTTGTTTTAGATATCCCTTACTTTTCATCAAGATAACTTGGATTAAATAATTGTAGTGCAAGCTTGATGGTAGACCTGCAATTAGCCATTATAATAATTGTCAGAGATGGGGAAAACACAACTTAACACTGACCTGATTTTAGATGTTTTTAAAACACCGGCCATAATTATAATAAGGATGAGTTGTGACATGCCATTGAACTTTCACAGACCAGAATTTTTCTAAATTGTTAATTTGCTTACCATGTAAAAACTCTGTAGCCAAGATTACACTAAATAGATTACCTTTGTATCTAAAGTATGTAATGGAATGCAAACCTTGGACATGACAAGTAATCCCATGCCTTGAAAGCACTCTTTTTCCTCTTGAGAGAGCACCTAAAAATACTTAGAAAAAAGATCTGATTGCTTCTTGGAGCATATATTTAACAATAAGGACATCAGCTGTTGCTGAATGATTTGTCTCTCTGCTTGTCATAACCATGTCAATGATCTTGGAGTATCCAGTTATTATTTCTATAATGTTCAGTTCTGTCGTTTTGTTTGTTTGTTCCTTCATTTGATTCTTTTACTTTATGCGATACATAGCATTATAAATTAGATTATCAGAGAACAGTTTGGTATCAGAATATAATGTAAAATGAAACTCAAACCTTCTGTCAGAAAATTGTCATTTGTGACTGCATCTGCAATGAATTTCAGCTCAATCAGTCTCCATGTGCCTCCACTTTCTCCAAGTTTGGAGCTTTCCTATTTATTTCCTGCTGTCCCCACCATCTCCATGATGTTTAGTGAAACTACCACATATTCAACGATACCTTTCAAGGAGCAGTTTCATCTTTGCACTCCTTCTGAAGGCAATTGGCATCAACTATGTGTCCCCCATTAATATTTCTTGCAAACTGCTGATGCTTGCTGCCTACAGACTTCCAACCTCATTTGGCTGTACACTACCATTTCTTTCAAGTGATCCCTGCCATTGGCTGAACTAAGTTTTCGATACGGTGCTCGTCTTAAGTCCGTAATCAAAAGTTGGAAGCAACTCCATCTTGCATCTGTTCCAGCCCCAGTGGTTCATATTCCTCCCTAACATGCCCTGTTTACAGTGGTAAAGTCAAGTTCATTTGATGCTTGTTAATAACTAATATCAGATGTTGATAACAAAGTTAGGCAGACGGACGAATCCTTTTATGCCTTGGTACCATCAGTTTTGGAGATGCTGGCTTGTGTGTAACAAGTTCTGAACTATGACCTTGTTGGAACTAAATTGTTTGAAAGAAGAATGATTTAGTACTCAATTCAATGTGGAGGTCACCTCAAGACACTGGGGGATAAACATAAACTCCTCCCAATGTGTAACATTCAACCAAATGTTTATTTTCTTCTCCTGTCGGCCAATCGAAGACTTGTTCCAGTCTTGTGGATTAAGCTCCAATTATTTGCAGAAGGTTGATCCTAGTGGTCCTCAAGAAAACAGCTCAATGGGTTAAACTAAATTTAACTCCAAGCCTTTTTTTTTATATATTCTTCAAATTAACCATGGAAGACTTAAACTGATGGATTATCTTTCTAATTCCTGGACGATGCTCAGAAACTATTGACTCTTCATGTTCCTAAGCTCAAATGTCATAATTTGCAGACATGCAAGACTTAGTTTTCCACTGTTGCAAACAAACACAAGACTTGGTTGTTGGTTGGTTTGTGTTCCACAAATGAACCAATGTTTAGGTGGCTAACTCAGTACTATATTTTGCATGGTTTATTGGTTTAAGCTCAAGCTGTTTTTGTTTATGGTGTCATGAACACAGGGATTATGCCTCATTTGACCAAGCAAGCCCTTGCAGCTTAGCAGTAAGTAACCCACCACATCTTAATCAGAGGAAGAGAGGGGGTCTCATTCTGATGTGATCTCCCCTTCCCCTCCCTTGTCAAAACCAAATCTAGCACAAAATATTCTTGACCAAGATGGGTGTTTTTGTCAAGGGACCAGGATCCCTTTGAGGCTTTGACTACTTCCAAATTGCTCAACAACCTTTTTTCTTCCTTCCTTGTAATATTCAGAAGTTTAATCAGTTCATTCATCTGTCTCATTTCCTTATTCTTTTCAGTTGGCTTCAAAAGCTGAAAAGGCATCTCTTTCAGAAAACCATATATGCTCCAAGACCTCTTTCTTGCTCAACCTTCCTTCCCTCCTCTCTCTTTTTCACAGCATTGGATCCCCCCCTTACTTTTTTCTTCATTCCATCTAAAAAACCACCAGCCTTTTTTTTGAATCCGTAAGGCACCTTTCCTCCTTGTACCAACCAAGTGCACTGGCACTGTCCTGTCCTACCCCCCTGCCTGCTTTTAGTGTTCCACTTACTGCTGTCATGTAAGTTGTGCGTGTACTGCAAAATGCAGGGGCCACAAAGTGATGAGATGATGCTTGGCCTACATTGATGAGAAGTATTTTTTTTTCGGGACTACTAGCATCTGATTAATTCGATGTTCAGACGAGAGTGATTGAGTAAATTCTGGCTAAATTGACGACTTCGGAACTCGAACTTGGGGTTACTAGTTCCCGGTCCCGGTCCCTTAACTCGGGACTGCCAACCAACTTGATTAGTATTAAACAGCATTTGAAGCTTGAACAAAGCAAAAGGAGCGGAGAGAGAATGGAGATGAAACATTGCCGGTTCCATTAATGAAAGCATGGACATTTTAACAGCTATCCGAGCAGTGAGAGGCAGACCAAAAGGAGAAGAATAAGAAAAGAGAGGCCACTTACAGGAATCTTATAGAGTTAAAAAGAGCTCAGATGTTATTAACTTTCTTAGTACCCGAAGATAATTGAGAGAAAAAAGAAAAGAAAGGGATGGCTCTAAGTTTTGATACAATGGTACAGGAGAGAAATCTAGTGAGGTCATGCAGAACTTGCTTCCTCTCCATGGATGGAACCATCGGAGGTCTCAGTGACGCAGCTGGACTCAGAGGATCCCGTGGTGGAACTCCGGAGGTTGCCTCTCCGTCCCATGAAGTCGATGAAGCCAATGGCGGAAACATTTCTGTGCAGGACCTCCTCCTTCTGTCCATGGCTGCCTTCTTCCCCCTCCGGTTCCACGTCCGTCCTGGTAGCTCTCTTCTTCTTAAAAATGCGACAGAGCACCCAGTCGCAGCTCGGAACCACCAGAGTCTGCATGACAGAACAAACGTTTCAGTGCCCTGACAGGAATCAGATTTGTCCACAAACTAATCAAATTGAGCTGAAATTAATAGCTTACTTGAGTCGTCGAGTTCTTTCTCTGCGGAACGGCGCCGGCACCGGCGAGGCGGTACTCGTGCATGATCCAGTCGGTGCGGGAGCCGTTGGGGGGCTTCCCTCGGTAGAAGACCAAGACCTTCTTCATGCCCACCACCGCCTGGCCGCACCTGGAGGAGCTCACGATCTCCTTGTCCTTGCCCGTGGCCTTCCAATACCCGGAGCTCGCCGCCCTGTTCGACCTGTTCCCCTTTGGATACTTGGCCTCCCGGAGGTTGAAGAAGTACCTCTCTCCCGCGCACCCGGCCGCGCCTCCTGCAAACATGCATCCAACAAAAGCTTGAGCAAGATCCCGTGGTGGAACTCCGGAGGTTGCCTCTCCGTCCCATGAAGTCGATGAAGCTAATGGCGGAAACATTGCTGTGCAGGACCTCCTCCTCCTGTCCATGGCTGCCTTCTTCCCCCTCCGGTTCCACGTCCGTCCTGGTAGCTCTCTTCTTCTTAAAAATGCGACAGAGCACCCAGTCGCAGCTCGGAACCACCGTAGTCTGCATGACAGAACGAACGTTTCAGTGCCCCTGACAGGAATCAGAATTGTCCACAAAATAATCAAATTGAGCTGAAATTAGTAGCTTACTTGAGTCGTCGAGTTCTTTCTCTGCGGAACGGCGCCGGCGCCGGCGAGGCGGTACTCGTGCATGATCCAGTCGGTGCGGGAGCCGGTCGGGGGCTTCCCCCGGTAGAAGACCAAGACCTTCTTCATGCCCACCACCGCCTGGCCGCACCTGGAGGAGCTCACGATCTCCTTGTCCTTGCCCGTGGCCTTCCAGTACCCGGAGCTCGCCGCCCTGTTCGACCTGTTCCCCTTGGGATACTTGGCCTCCCGGAGGTTGAAGAAGTACCTCTCTCCCGCGCACCCGGCCGCGCCTCCTGCAAACATGCATCCAACAAAAGCTTGAGCACGCACATTGGTGGTGGAAATTAACATGCAGAATTGGTTGCAAAGACATGAAGAAGCAAAAGAAGCAGCAGCAGCAGCAGTGCGTATGGACTGACCAGGCAATAGTTCCCAAGGATCGTGCTTGCCGAGGTCGATGTCGGGGATGATGGCGGCGGGCAATGGGCAGGAGAAGGCCTTCCGCTTGAGATACTGCACGACGAGCTCTTCGTCGGTGGGGTGAAACCTGAACCCTGGCGGCAGTCTCGGCACGCCATCATCATGCCTTGCACAACTCAGTTTCTGCTCCATCACGATGGAATTACTGGAGACAGAGGGAAAACCAGACGACACGACACGGCACGGCGGCGGCGGCACGAGAGCACAACTGTGTCTCTTGTTCTCTAACTCCTGTTCTACAGAACTAGAATTGCAGCTCGCTGTTGGCTTTAGTTTTGTATCCAGTTAAGTTCACGAGAATGCACTCAAAGGAGTTCATAGTACTCCATTGTCTTGGGTTGCTTGAGCTTGTTTGCCTGCAGCTGCCACCAGGAAGGAAGGAAGGAAGGAAGGAGAGAGAAAGAGGAAGGAGAGGAGAGAAGAAGTGATGACACAGACAGGAAGGGAAGAGGTGAAGGGAGGCATCTTATAATAAATAGCAGCAGGAGGAGGAGGAGGAGTAGTAGCGTATGGCGGACTCAAATCCTTTAATTTATAAATTGGAACAAGAAATCAAACACACAAGAACAACAAGACGAGACGAAATTAAGAATAAGAAAGTGCAACACCAACAAGGAATTTGGAATTCGGTTTCTTTCCTTTTATTAATTCCTTTGTTAATTTAGGAGGACAAGAGAACTATGTTAAAAGTGTTCGTAATAATATTTTTTTTATTTTAGGATTAGAGTTAATTAAAAGAAGAAATTGTAAAATTAATGTTAAGGTACAAATGGGTCTAAGGTTCTGTTTATTTCGATAATAACAAATTCATGATAAAAATAAGTTCTTAAAAGAATATGTATTTTGATGCATGTGATAGATGACTATTAAATGTGACATAAAGTGGTTTTAAAAATATAAATAAAAATATTTTGTAATAGAAAAATATATTTTTTAAATGTATAATTTTTTTTCAATATGTTACACTACTTTTTTTTATCAATAGGTAAATTATTTTCGGTTGACCAATCTTTTTATGTTAGGGAAAATGAGAAATTCATTATCATTTAAAATATTTTATAGTATTAATTATTTTTTTCCCACCGTCCGGGACTATTAGCACCTTATTAATCTGTGTCGCCCCGATTCAGACATCTGATTGCGCATCCAAGAAGCTCGAACTCAAGACCTCCTTTAAACGAGAAAGAACTCTTTACCTCTCTACACTCACCCTATTGATATTAATTGCTTTGTTTTCATTAGATACATCAACAAAAGCAATATAATATAAAAAGATTTCACCAGATAAAAAAAAACTTATTATATATTTTGACATGTTTATTTACCTATGAACTTACAACTAATGTGTTTTCAATCGATGTTATAAAAAAAAATCTTAAACATTTTTTACCAGTAAATAGTGCAAAGAACTTGCCCGTTTTTGCCATTTATATTTTTAATATTAAACCATGAAATGTAGAAGCCATGAAAACGAACTTGCTCTTTAAAAATTAAAGACGAGGCCTTATCTTTTGAATTATTAGTTCAACGATAATATCTTGTTAACTTTTTTGAAAAAAAAACGATATTAATCACATTATCTTTTATGAGAAAATACACTTCTGATTAATAATCATAAACATGTACTTCTGATTAATGGTCTAAAAGTCTGTTGAATTTTTTTACAAAGTTCGACAATTAGTCAATTAATACAAAAAATGTCCTACTTTTTTTTTAATGTGAAAATGGAGACAGTGGCAACTTATAATTTTTAATAAAATATTGACACAATTAAATAATAAAATTATTCTTTAAAATCGATGCTAACAATTTAGAATTAAAATTTTGAAGTTATTATATTGGCTAGAGGAATACTAAATCCTAGCGGATAATTTTTAATTTTTTTTCTATATTGATCAAAGACTACTTGGCTGGCTCATGATTGTATTTTGATGGAGCTTCGTGAATCCGACTGAACTCATAATCATGTTGGATTCTGTCGTTCAAGATTTGATTTGGATCTAACCTACTTATTATTATTATTATTATTATTATTATTATTATTATTATTATTATTATTATTATTATTATAATAATAATAATAATAATAATAATAATAATAATAATAATAATAATAATAATAATAATAATAATAATAATAATAATAATAATAAAAAAAAAGTACTTGTACAAAATTGTAAAGTTTTACACGGCTCCCAATTACATGAACATCAGAAATTGAAATCACCTTTCAACAATTAAAAAGATATTAATTTTTTTTCGCCCATGCAAACATTTTTTTGTTTCTGATAAATATATAATCCAACTCTAGCTCTTAAAAGATTACAAATCTACTAACGAGATAGAGATGGAGTGATAAGAAACTTGAGTTCGAGCCCTCTTATATGTAGTAATTTTTTATTAAAAGTCTTATCCATCATAGTCAGATATTCGACCCGGGGCGACACATATTAGTCGGGTGCTAATAGTTTCGGATATTGTAGGACAACCTTCAAAAAAAAAACACAAATCTAAATACCGATATGAAAAATAATATTGATTGCCGCTAAGAAAAGGTGAATTATATTTTATCGTTCAACATGGTCTTTGTTGGAACCATTATAAGTTTGAATACAAAATTAAAAATCCTAATTTTGAAAGTTTAATACGAGATGAAGTGTAGCACAACCATTTGATGTGAATAGAGAAAAAAAATTAAACCTATTAGAGCTCCATAATTTATCCATTCTTATCTAACTATATATATTTCGGAGAAGATTAAAGCTTGTTAACATTTTAACATCTAGAAATAAAGAAGGCATCAACCATACAACTTTCTCTTTTGCTAATTATTAATTGTTAATTATCATTATTATTATTATTATTATTTAATTTTCATAAATTAAATGTAAGAATTAAGTGACTATAAGCACCATGTGTAACACTTTTTCCAAGGATTGAGGGCCACTTTCATAATTCCAAGTAGAATCAAAGTTATAAGCGCAAGTCATCTCTATAAATACGTAAGGTAATGAACGAACTTGTGTTTACAACTTTGGTGATGGCCAACTTTATTTTAATTTATTTTATCATTAATACGTACGTTGAGGAAAAGTCCTTTAATTATGATTGGCCTTATAAATTAGTTGGCTGAAGCTGCCGTGAGGAGAAGGGGAAACACCATCTTTTTATTTGCTAAAGTTAAAACTTGGAACATGAGTTTAAGTTACTTCTTCGATTAATTAACCTACGTACGTACTCACCAAACTAGTTCAATTAGCACATTTGGGATTATTAGAATATTTTAAAACTAATTAATACGTCATTGTCTACTCTAAGATATAAAATCTATTTATGATTAATTCAATTTGA
Organism: Pontederia paniculata; assembly: GCA_001647135.1. Lineage (NCBI taxonomy): Eukaryota > Viridiplantae > Streptophyta > Magnoliopsida > Commelinales > Pontederiaceae > Pontederia > Pontederia paniculata. Next base: position 41,189 of record LTAE01002518.1, on the reverse strand, counting down.
GATGCACGAGTAGACTCACTAAACAATTAAATGTTTCTCAAACATTTATTAGATTTGATTCTAAAATTTCTCATTAAAACATTTAATTTATTAATAAATTAAATTAACTAGTTGTTGATATCACTTTTATTAAATTTAATATATAATTATTATCCGCTTAATATATAACCACAATTCGCTTTAACATTGCGAAACAAGCCTAAATACAAGTGCATTAGTATTTTTTCGATATTACAAAGCAGATCAAGATTAGGGCGAAAGTAGTTTATGTTAGATATTTTTTTATAGCAGAAAAAAATCAGTCAATATTTTTAGTAACTTTTTTCAAACTTTAATGAATATTGCAAAACTACTTTAGAAAATAAAACTTATCCAGATTAATTTTTGAACCATTATACAATAATATTTGCCAAAGAAATTGGATAATAAAGAGATACAAACATACATAATATTATGACTAAAATATAAAATTCAACCCCTCTTTTTAACGACATCAAACATCAATGACATAAAGAATATAACATTCTATCACATTCAATTACTGTATCAATGCTAAAAAAATAACATTATACTCAGAGAAATTTATAAATATAAAATGAATCCCTAAGGGCTCACGATTTTTTCGGGATGTCCTAATTTGAGAGGATCACTTTTCCATTAAAAACTAACTAAAATTTAATGGACTCATAAATTTCAAGTTTTTCAAGTTAACGATTTGGGTTTCTTAATTTTTCTCTTATACAAGAAAAACTAAAAAAAGATAAGTCCCCAAAATAGAAGAAGATAAATAAAGGTCCAAGTATTCAAGTTATTAGTTAATGAAGTGGATATTTGCAATTCTTCCAACAACAGTGATCAGTGAATTCTCTCTCTCTCTCTCTCTCTCTCTCTCTATATATATATATATATATATATATATATATATATATTAATCCTATATATACGATATATTAGGATTAATAGGTTTACTAAACCTATACAATAAGTCTATAATTAAATAGTATCATCATGTACGGAACAAATTAGTAAGGAACAAATGATGAAGAGAAGCTATTGATCACCCAAAACAAAATTAAGCAGCGAGCTGCCAGAGTTCCACTTGCAGCAGCACGATAACAAAACTAACAGACAAAGAATTTGAAGTATTCTTATGGCCAAAATGCGGCTGAAGAAAAAAATATATAACAAGTTTCCTTCAGCCTTTCTCTTTCATTATTTGCATCCTTAAATGGATCTCTTTTCTCTCTCTTTTCCCTTGCATTTTAAAACTGTGCTACTATTACTTGTTTTTGGTCAAAAGGAGGTTTGCGTGTGCAGGTTGGAGATGGAATTTTAGATGAAACAAGCCAAAATGGTGGGCGTTGTAGGGGAAGGCCAAAAAGGTGCAATTATTTGTGTTTTATAGCTAGTCCTTCTCCTACTCTCTCTCTCTCTCTCTCTCTCTCTCTCATGTCACTTCTCTCTCTCTCTCTCTCTTCCTCATGTCACTTGTATTACATGCATCTTATGTATGTAGTCTAAATGTTGCTTGTGTTGATTGACCTTAGCTTTTGTTTTGTTTGTTTATAGTTTTGCTACGGCCTTGCCACTTCATCAATTGATTGAGTGGAAAAAACAATAAGAACGAGAGAGAGAGAGAGAGAGAGAGAGAGAGAATGTTTGTGTTAGCCCCTCTTCTGCTCCAACTTTTATTTTTATTTTCTCTATTCCACTTCCAATCAATTAATCACATCGCCTTTGGATGGAGGAAAATCATGATGCATGGTGTGTTGCACATGGTACTAATATGACATAGAGATCTTCAAAAGAGGAGTCTAACTAATGAAAAAAAAAATATTATTTAAAATATCCAATCAATCCAAACAAAAAAAAATACATGAGAAGCCGTTTATTCTGATTTCCTAGAAAAAGGCTAAAAAAGAAGAAATAAAAAAACAAGAGAAGGATACTGGTACCTGCTCGAAATTCTCAGTGTCTAGAGTTATTAGTACTTGACTGATTCGAAGTCGAGACAAAGAGCAGAATAATATTCCTCTCGCCAAATTAATGACTTGAGAGCTTAAACTCGAGGCTATTAACTCTCGATCCCCAGGGATACACTTCCTGCTAATCAGGTGTGTCAACCAAATTTAATTAAGAGAAGGATACTTTCAAAAGACATACATGTACACTTTGCTCATTTAAATCCTGAAAATTTTGACATACTATATATTCATGCTTAGTCACATAAATAATACATGTACTTTGATATAACAGCTTAATTAGATGTCTCTTGCATAATAAAAGTACATTACATATTTGGTGACCTCATATTAATTTTTTAATACTCATTCAATAATTTTATTCATACTTGTATACATATTATATTGCTTAATTAGATATTTACAAATAAAACGAAGACCAGATGGTATGCAAGAGCAACTGAGAACTTGAAGAATCATTAAAATTTCTCACTTGGCAAATATCTCCTTGATTCTAGTTCTTTCTTCCACTTCACAACAAAGCAAGTAGTAACATATTCTTTGATTCTATGGTCTCAGAGGAAGTAACAATTTGCATGAGATGGGCTGCCCTTTGTTTTGATCAAAAGGACAGTACATTTCTGCATTGTCTAATTAGTATCTCAAACTAAAGTTTGCACTTTTTGTGCCTTCTTTCACCTGCCAAGAGATCTTTAAATTTAGAAACTAAATATATTTAAGGTTTTTCTTGTCCTTCATTGGCATTGAATTGAGTGATCATTAGGACTTGAAAAATATCCCATTACTTTCTTCTTCTTCTTCTTTCTTGTACTTAACAGCAAACAATGTTGTACCCAGTAGATATTTTCTGGAATGAAAAGAAGAAATCAATCATGCTAAATTTGCATGATCTTTATTATTTCTCTTGTCAAAGAGTCAAACTTTATGATTTTTTTTCGGTTACCACCTCAATGTTCGAGAAGCGGCGTCGATTTCCCAACTTACACGGCGCTAATAGTTATGCGCACTGACCACATGTCGAAGTCTCGGCCCACCATCGAGCCCGACTATTCTGGTGTCGCCCCGAGTCGCGTGTATGGCTATGGTAGGTGAGGCTCCTAGCTGAAATTATTTTGCGTTCAAAGGGACTCGAACTCGAGACCTACTTAAACGGAGAGGAGTCGCTTACCACTCTACCAACTCTCATTGGTTAACTTTATATGTTATGGAACTAATTAGCACTGATGGTGTGAAGTTAAGGTTTGCGTGGAGTTCTCAAGTTAATTGGATGCACGTTGCAGGAGTACTTGTTTTATTCTTATTGACCACAAACTCATCAAGATTCCAACTACTTAATAAATTAGGCATACAAGTTGAGGAATAATGGTTATATTGATTTTGTTTCAGAGATAAAAATCCACATACACAAATAAGGCATGGCAATATACAATGTGGATGGGAAACAATCAAAAAGCACTGTCAAGTCCTTTTCTTCATATTCAGAAAAAAAGATTTATTATAAAAAATAGACGAGAGAAAAATCAACACAGAGAAGAAAGACACACGGATTTATGAGGTTCACTTTTAACTGGGCTAGGTCCTTGGGCGGCGGCTAGAGTTGTTTCTTTAATGGGAAAAAACAGCAGATTATACAATATACAAAATAACTCAAACCCTAGGGAGTTTATATACGAACTTCAAATACAAAATAGGAAATATAAGTACTAATACTGTCTAGATTTTGGGGACTCCGCCCCCAAGCCCTCGCATGGGGATCCTCTAGACCCCCCTCAGGCTTGCTGACCAGTCAGCGAGACTCCCGTATTGGACGGACGACTTTGTCGCTCCAATTATTTGAGCGGCTATTTTTTAATGCGCTGGAATCATATGAATTTTCACTGGGTTAATATTAAATTCAAGACATTATCAGCGAGATTAAAGTTGAGTGCATCACAGTTGCATTCTAGTTCGGGATCATTTAACTCTGTCCCAAATTCTTCTATTTCTGGCGAAATTTGACGGTAACAGTTCCGGATGCGTGTTTAACTTTTCATTGTAGACAAAAAATGCCTTCCTTGGAGGAAGCCAAATTAATCAGCTTCAAACAGAATTAGATAGTGCATTAATTAAACATGTTTCATTAAATTAGAGAGGCATGTGGTCTGAAACCTCATTTACTTAGTAATCTAATCTATTTAATTGACTTAATTAGGGGTATGTTCCATTATCAGTTGGGTTTAATTTGCCATCAGCAGTTTACTTTTTTTTAAAAGGAAATTTTCATGTTGCATTAAGTTTAATAAAAAATTGGATGCATTGAGGGAGTTCCCCCATCCACAAAAAATCAGTATCCAAACGTCTACTAAGATCCGCTAAAAAGCCAACTGCACTATTTGTTTGCCGAGTGAGATAATGAGATCATATATCTAATATTATATTCTTTATCTTTCAAGGACAATTGATATACGTGTTGACTAAGTCGATAAGTGCTTTGGAGTCGCTCTCTATCCATAGTTTTTCGAGGCCTCGCGATTGACAAAATAAGATATCGTACTGTAAACCCCACTCTTCAGCTTCAAGTACCGACGAGAATAAACCACCATGAGTGCCTACGGCAAGAAAATCAGCAGTTTACTCACACTCACTATCTTGTGCAAGGAGGAGGATCTGACCAAGTCAAAATGTATAGCAGCATGCAGTGTCTGTCACACCACACGGCCCCCCAGGGTTGGATGCATGCAGTTATGGCAGCAGATTTGCCTGCAACCAGCGGGATTCTGATTTTCGGTGAGTTCATGTCATGTGGATATTGGAAGGATTCTGAAGCTAGCCTCATCCATCCTTATTCCTTGCCAAGGAACACAATTTTGGATGGTTCCCCCTCTTCACGAAGAAAGAAAAATCAATTTGTTGCAGAAAGGAATGGATTGGAAGGAAGGAGAGAGGGATGCATGCAGATCAAGAGTGAAAGCAGCAAGATTTTTTTGCTATCAGATTGTTGTGAGAAAAGCTGGATGACAATTAAGTTTCTCATCAAGTGTGCCCATTTGAGAGAGAGATGACGCCAATTGCATGAAAAGGCAACCGTGTCTTGTTTCATGCTTAATTTGTTCAGATTAATTGGAATGATATTTCAGAAAACAACAAGTTAGTGAGTCTCTTTTTCTTTTTTTTTTATTCACTCGAAACGTCCGGTGTCTAAAATTATTAGCGCATGACTAATTCGTAGTCGAGATAAAGAGCAAAATGATATTCCTCTAGATAAATAGATGATTTCAAAATTCGAACTCGAGGTTACTAGCTCTCGATCTCTCGACCCAGGATACACTTACTAATCAGATGTTCCAATCGAACTTAGTGGGTTTCACCGAAAGAACATACATCTTGCTCCCTTTCTTACATCTGTGTATCGTGACCACTGACTGCATCACGTTTGGACCATAAATTCAAAATGTTACTAGTTGAAACGGGGACAACAAACTCTTCTTTTCTGATCCCAAATTATCGACACACAAAAACATTTACTATGTGATGTTGTATCTTCATAATTATTTGAATTTTGATAAGATTATTAGACGTTTATCTACTTGACATACAAACCGTACTAGAAAATTGCGGTTCAATGGTAAACTATGTTTGAAAATATTTTTTTCAAACAATAATTTCATTATTTTCTATTTCTTTTATAATTAAAAATAATTGATCAATGAAAAAATAATTTTCTGTTGATAAGAAAAGTACGATACATTTTGAAAAAAAATATATTTTCAAACTGAGAATTCAATTTACTTTTCAATCACCTTACTTTATATTATCAAGACAATATGAAATTATTTTGTTTCTATTAAATATTTTGACAATTTATTAAAATAATAAAAAATATTATGCGCTACATATTTTTAATATCAGCCCAGCACAAGAAGGAGCCCAGCAGCCCAATGGTAAACCGTAATTTCTATGAATCACGAGGGCATTTCCTTTCTGTGAGAAATATATATATTAAATAAATAAACTTGGATCGACCGCTGGATGAATGCCACGTGTCCGGGAGGGTTTATAACTCCTTCCTTATCCTTCTGCCTTCTTTTCGACTCGACGGCGGCGGCGACGGGATCCACTGCCAGAGCGTGCTCGACATTTTGTTTAACGCGTGCGTGCAGAGAGGAATCGGGCGGCGACGACGACGACGTGCGCAGGGAAGACTCCGGCGAACACAGCGTCGATTCTTCGCGGCCATTCCTCGGGTAATTATATGCATCGGATTCAAGCGTCTGTGATTGCTTTTGATACGATCTGATTTGTAGTTTTTCCGGTGATGTCACAGTGTCCGTTCTCTTTGACTTGGGATTGTAAAAATGGACAAGCAGCATGAGTTGCAGCAATTCCTCGAGGTAAAGCTCTTTCCATGTCTCTCTTTGATGCTATTTTTGATGATTTGGCCTGCTTTATTTGTTTGTTCACTGGGTTCTTTAATCTGTCTTCTAAACAAATTTATGATTCGTGATGCTAAAAGTTATATCTGAAACCATTAGAGTGTGATCATTTTTTGTAACAGTTAGCGAGCATACCGGATTACTGTTTAGCATTACCCAAAATAACTAAAAGACCATTTTTTTATCTGGGTTCTGGAGTAGCAAGCTTACTTTTAGAATTCGTTGTCCTTATGATCTATTGGAGGTGAGAGAGTGAGGTAAGTGAAAAAGGGGAAACCTTAAATGATTGCTTGGAAGAAGAGTGAGTTAGATGGGTTCCTTTGTTGTTTTTTATTGGTTTCTTGTTGCACAAGTCTTTTTAAATGCTGATGGTAACGTTATAAATGCTCTTATGATTGTATATTATGCTAATGTGCTTAGCTTAAGTTTAGAGGGACCAATTACTCTTTGTTGGGGTTCGTGGTGATTACATGTTCTGCTATCTCTTTTATAATTACTTTTGCCTTCATCTTTTCGTGGTTTTCCAAGGCTTTGTACTGGGATGTCTCAGAATGGAATAATGAACATTACTATCACATATTCACATAGCTTCTTTTGTATGCGATGAATGTGCTCTCTCTTTTTCCACACGAGATTCCTGACCATTCTCACCTTTTTTTCATTTGCTTTCAAAAAAATTGACAATGTCCTGAGCCAGGTTCGGGATTGAAACTTCACGTCAGTTTGTTTTTTTTTGCTCTTTTATCTATTATCTTGGTGCCTGGATTCAAGCTACCAATAATTTAGACTAATTTGGATGAAGTGATAGTGTATATAATTGGTTACTGATAGAGCGCAATGGCGTCGTATGATCCATGTAGCCAACCCCACCTAGTGGGATAAGGCTTTGTTGTTGTTGTTGTTGATAGTGTACATAACCTTTAATCAATTTTTAAGAGAAAATAATTGAAAAATAAACTTTATCTCGATGGTTTATTTACTGTAGAACTAGCTAAAAAGTTGTTTTTTTGTATTCCTCTGTTGTACTGTGGTCCTTGTAATCATCATAAACCATCAGGTATTTGCTGCGAGGCAGTTCCCTTGTGAATGAAAAGATTTAAACTGATTAGTTTTTGAGAGGATAGTTTGATTATTGATTATCTTCTTCCCAACACGCGTTTTCATGTTTCCATTAACAAACTTCTTTCCAAATATCTTTCTATGTTTCGCACATGCATACTTGGTTTATGTGCCTCTTTGAGTAGCCTAATGATCATTTGGTGTGCTATTTGCATCCAACTTCTCATCATTAGGCTTAGTTAGGAGGCATAAATTGATGTGGTTTAGTAACCTTCTTGGGCCTTTTGAGGGGATTTCATTTGTGAAATTTTTTTCACAATATGTTTTTTGAGGAATTTTTTCACAATATGTAATCCTCCAAGCAGCCTTAGACATATCCATTTTCTCGTTAGATTTGTTTCACTAAAGCTCTACTACCTTTTCAAATATCTGTCTCTGTTTCTTCCATCGGTATTTTGTTTATGTGCCCCTTTGAGTAGCCTTATGATCATTTGGGGGTGCTATTTGCATCCAACTTCTCATCATTAGGCTTAGTTAGGAGGCAAAAATTGATATGGTTTTGTAACCTCTTGCGCCTTTTGAGGGAACTTCATTTATGAAAAATTTTCCCCAATATGTAATCCTCCAAGCAGCCTTAGACATCATTTTCTTGTTAGATTTGATTCAGTAAAGCTCTACTACCTTTTCAAATATCTGTCTCTGTTTCTTCCATCCATACTTTGTTTATGTGCCTCTTTGAGTAGCTTTACGATCGTTTGGTGGTGCTGTTTGCATCCCAGTTCTTGTCATCTGGCTTAGTTAGGAGGCATAAATTAATATGGTTTTGTGACCTTCTTGGCTTTCTTGAGGGATTCCATTTGTGAAATATATTTTCCTAATATTGAATCCTCCAAGCAGCTTTAGACATTTCATTTTCTGTTTGAGTTTTGCGTCAGTAAATTCTACTACCTTTACAACTGAAATACAAGATCTTTGCTGCTTGTCTTCCAGTAATGAGCCATGTCTTAAAAGAATTATCGAAAATTACTAACCAACAGTTTTTGCTTGTTCCTTTGTCATAATCTTTTGGTTTACATCTTGTCTCTTCATTTTCATTATTATTTGCAACTGTTAAGTATCTTTTTAGGGGCAACTGTCAGTATTTTTTATGTAATGTTAAGCTGAAGCATGAGAAATAACTCTCTGTAAGATATGTAAATGGGAAAATTGTATTTTATTTAAAGTTACTATGTTTTTTTTTCCTTGGTATATACAAGAATATGAAAAGTGGTAGTTCTCTTCTGTTTGATTGTGATTAAATACATGTTTTGAACTATGTTTAATGTTGCATTATCTATTTGCTATATACTGACCCTTTTTGGTTTACTCGGAAATTGTATTGCCTGTAGCAAGAAAAGCAGAAAGCTATGATCAGTGAGATGGTGGGGAAGATTACAAATGTATGCTGGGACAAATGCATCACTGGTACTCCTGGTAGCAAGTTCAGTTCTAGTGAAACTTCCTGCTTGACCTCCTGTGCTCAGCGGTATATGGACATGAGCATGATAATCATGAAAAAGTTTCATGGCATGCAGTCTTAAGTTCAAGATTTCACATTTTTGGGGTAATCAATATGTTTTAGTTCTTTTTATTTACTTCGTAACATCATTCAGATACTCTGATGTTACAGCTTATTATGACTGCATCCATCTCACAAATGCAGAGATATTTTCTGTATCAACCTACCTTCCAATTTGCATACTATGGTTGTGAGTGCATTCTTATCACAATTACGGAGATATAAGAGTAACCTTTTGCAATAACTTACATTACAATTCGCCCATGCTGAAGCACAAACAGACTTGGTTTCTGGGCCGGATGCCAACACATTCTTGTTGAGAGAACAAACTCTTCAAGAGTGCATCTATAATTGGGAACTTTGGTTTGTTTCTGAGCCTGGGCACTTGCAGTTCCACGTTAACTTTGTGGTGACTTGCAAGTATAAGCTGTACAATCAACCTCCAAATTGTTTATGTTTCCAATTAGACAGAAATTTCCTTTCTTTAGTAATCTTTAATTGCTTCTTCAAACTCTTAAGCTGACAGTTGCTCCTCATAAATGATTATTTCATGTTCAGCAAGTGTGTATCCTGTTTGCCACTTAAACTAGTCTAATACATGTTTTGAACTATGTTTAATGTTGCATTATCTATTTGCTATATACTGACCCTTTTTGGTTTACTCGGAAATTGTATTGCCTGTAGCAAGAAAAGCAGAAAGCTATGATCAGTGAGATGGTGGGGAAGATTACAAATGTATGCTGGGACAAATGCATCACTGGTACTCCTGGTAGCAAGTTCAGTTCTAGTGAAACTTCCTGCTTGACCTCCTGTGCTCAGCGGTATATGGACATGAGCATGATAATCATGAAAAAGTTTCATGGCATGCAGTCTTAAGTTCAAGATTTCACATTTTTGGGGTAATCAATATGTTTTAGTTCTTTTTATTTACTTCGTAACATCATTCAGATACTCTGATGTTACAGCTTATTATGACTGCATCCATCTCACAAATGCAGAGATATTTTCTGTATCAACCTACCTTCCAATTTGCATACTATGGTTGTGAGTGCATTCTTATCACAATTACGGAGATATAAGAGTAACCTTTTGCAATAACTTACATTACAATTCGCCCATGCTGAAGCACAAACAGACTTGGTTTCTGGGCCGGATGCCAACACATTCTTGTTGAGAGAACAAACTCTTCAAGAGTGCATCTATAATTGGGAACTTTGGTTTGTTTCTGAGCCTGGGCACTTGCAGTTCCACGTTAACTTTGTGGTGACTTGCAAGTATAAGCTGTACAATCAACCTCCAAATTGTTTATGTTTCCAATTAGACAGAAATTTCCTTTCTTTAGTAATCTTTAATTGCTTCTTCAAACTCTTAAGCTGACAGTTGCTCCTCATAAATGATTATTGCATGTTCAGCAAGTGTGTATCCTGTTTGCCACTTAAACTAGTCCTAAAGTTACTACTAAGGCAAAGCCAGTGCCAAAGCTAAAGCCCTAGCCAAGCTTCTAAAGTTACAAGGTTGATCATGAGTCATCATGCTTTCATGTAATGGCAATATTGGAGCATTGTGAAACATTTTGTGACATACTTTGTTTATTATTATTAGCATCCAGAAGAAGGCAATGGAGACAACTTATCGATTACTGCCTTCTTTCTTGTTCTCACTTACCCGAACAAGCATCCAATTCTGGCATCACCACCATTTGTGCCTTGCTTGGCGGTTGAACCTCTTATCTAAATCGAGTGATGGCTGCACACCCTCTTATGCATTATTACAAATCCAAATATTTCGTTTCATCATGTTTTTTTGTGAGTGATAATTTGCAAAATCTGTTGCAAACAATAAAACGATTTTGTCAAATCCTGGTGAGTTGCAAGACTTGATTTCTGTAAAAGTAAAAAATGCTGCAACAAATACCAGAGGGGTCGTTTGACAACATAATGCATACACATATACAGCTGAGTGATCAGCGACAATGATTTCACTTTGAAAATCAGAGATGTTTGATTCTGGAATCGTTGAGTCACGAGAGAGAGAGAGAGAGAGAGAGAGAGAGAGAGAGAGAGAGAGAGATACTACACTTGCATCTACCCGATTAAAGATAAATAATAAGATAATTATTAAATACTAATATGCTCGATTGATTCATTAATTTTTTTATTTAACATAATTATTTTAAATCTTATTTATATGACAAAATAAATTATTTAGCTCTAGAAAAATAAATTAAACATATTATTATTATTATCTAAAAAAATATATAATTTTTTTAGTCGGGTTGATCAAACTCAGAGTTGAGCGATTCAATTCGGATTTTGACCAAATTTGATCGGGTCAAAACGGTCTAATTGGCACCCTAAATTTTAAGTAACCTATGATCCGTTTTAAATCTCGAAATCCGATCCTACCGATCGGATCACATCGAGTTTTACAATATAGGTCTATATTACTGCAGCTTCATGCTACATATAAATACTTATTTTGCGTTCACTTTTACTTGGAAGCAACTTTCGAGTACAGAAAACGATAAGTGACTTTGTTGTTATTGTTCTCGATCTCAACAATTAATGTTCTAGATGCACTATGTTAAATATTTTGTTTTTCTAAGTTTGTGCTGAGACGATGTTATGCTGATTCTTATCATTAACTTGTGTATGCTAACAAGAAAGCACCACTATATTTATCCAAGATATATACTAAACAAGCAAGTTAATTGGTATAATTAATGGCCTAACAGAGTCATGTTATGCCATGACCAATATCCTAATATAAGTAAATTGATGGCTACTCAGCCGCTTAACTATATATTGCAGCTGGCAAGGGAAACGAATACACTGCAACCTCATTAGGGAGAAGACCATGGACCAAAGCAATTAAAGCTCTACGCATGTAATGCATGCCAGTTCTTGAACCATATCAATAATAATCATCATCATTTGATCCCTATTTCAAGCTTGATGTCAGATGCAACAAAAACAATGCAACTAAAGCAACGAAATCCGGAGGGAGAGATAAAAAGAGAGTTGTGCATGTGAGGGAAGGAGAAAGAGAGAGAAAAGACAGAGAGAGAGGAAGGAAGAGAACAAGGAGAAACAATGCCTTTTTGTTTGTCTCCTTCATGCTTCCATAACGGCAATGAGCGAGAGAGAGAGAGAGAGAGAGAGAGAGAGAGAGAGAGAGAG
>LTAE01002518.1:11246-24262 GCA_001647135.1 Pontederia paniculata | reverse complement strand
TATATATATATATATATATATATATGATAGAGCTAGAGCCTTTGTCCACGTAATTGAGAAAATACATATAACTCTAAAAAAAAAAATTTCAACAGTTACAAACCTACAAATTGGATATCTGAGTTCATTTTGGGAAGATACTCAACTTGGGATGGTTGGGATGTGCTTCCAGTGCCCTTCGAAGTTCATCTATTTCGTTAGGCTGCTTCAGTTCAAGTGCCTTATAACTGATCTTCTTCAGTCTATCAAGATTCTGGATGCCCCACAATCTTTCTGTCCCCAAGTAGTACAAATTAAGGAATTCAAGGTGCGGTAATGCACCCTGTCGGAATCCTACTCTTATATCATCGCAATCCAACTCCAGAGACAAAGTCTTGAGATTTGCAAATCCTTCAGGGCCAATTCTAATTTGTTCACACCCTTTTTCATCTCCCTTCTTCTTCTTCTTCTTCTTCCTGTATAATACTGTGAGATGAAGAGTGACAAGACTCGGTAGATTCTTCAGGCGTTCGACATCACGTTGATTCAACTCTGTGATCTCTAGTGATACCTTGGCCAAGCGACGACATGCCCCTATCCATCCTGGAACTCCATTTGAAAGAACGCCTTCCAACTTGAGAGTCTCAAGTTGCAGAGGAGGAGCAGGTGACAACAACAAATCATCGAGAAAACCTCGGTCGCCGAAGTTACGACGACGACGGATGTCACATGAAGTTATGCTCAGAGAAGAAAGACGGTTGCCGAGGCTTTGCAGAGCGGCGTGCAGCTTCTCCTTTGCGTTTGAGTTGAAGCCATCGACGACTACTAACGTGATGACAAGCTTCTGCAACTCTGATAGCTTACCGAGTTCCTCCAACACCTCCATTTTACACAATACCGGTGCTTCTAAGACCCGCAAAGATCTCCTCATGCTTCCTATTCCTCTTGGCAACTTTGTTCCCTTGAACCGGGACGACGCGAGCAGATGGCTCAATTGGTCGAGCTCGATCAAGGACTGCGGCAGCTCCCGCAGATATAGATCTCTGATGTCAAGGACTTGAAGGTTTTGCAACATCCTGATGGACTCTGGAAGCTGTGAGACTCCTGTGTCCTTGAGGCACAGATGCTTCAGTAGAAACAACCTGTGGCATATGAGTTCAATGTGAGAGTCCTGTATGAACCAACACCCTCCCAAATCCAACACTCTTAAGAGTCTCATCTTCCTGAAATCAAGACATCCTGTTTTTGTATTCGCAAGCATTGAAGTGCATCCTCCCAAATTTGGCACCCTCAGTTTTCCTTTTCTGCAAACACTGCCAAACACTTCTTGTGAACCGAAGCTCAAGCTGAGGGATCTAATGAGAGATAAGTCCAGAGTAGTATTCCACATCTGAAACTGAAATGCTTCATGAACAGAGATGCGTCGAATCTTGTAGTTTCGGGGGATCACTCTGAGATCCTTGTCGACGATGTATGCAAACTGCTCGGTGACTGCTTTCCTGACTATAATTTCAAGTATCAGATCATGCACTCTCCATCGTTTCACCTTTCCATCACGAACAATTCTTGGTTGGATCAAGTTGCGATTTATCAACTCGTCGAAGTTGCTTTTGGCAATTCCCTCCGCATCTCTTCCGCCGCCGACGAACCCTTCGGCGATCCACCTTCGCATCATGTCCGAGCGCTTGATCTTCCAATCTTCAGGAAATATGCTGAGATACAAGAAGCAGGGCTTCACGTCGTCCGGCAAATCATCATAGCTGAGCATTAGAATCCTGTTCATGTTCTTCGCTCCATCGTCCCACTCGAGACCAATGTGATCATGCACCCTCTGCCACTGCTCCCTCCTCCTCTCCGGATTGGCTACGAGAATTCCGGCCACCGTGACGATGGCTAGTGGCATTCCGCCGCACTTCCCCAAGATGCCTTCCGCAAGATCCTTCAAATTTGTAGGACATGAAGGTCGGAAGAATACCCTCTTGCAGAATAATTCTCTGGACTGTTCCGGCGACAGAGGTCGAACCTTGTGGACGAAGTGTGGAGGATCAGACGAACAACAAGTGTGAGCGACTGTGTCAATTCGTGTTGTCACTATGATTCTACTGCCATTTCCATCATCAGGGAAAGCACATTTTAAAGCATTCCATGCATCGACTGTCCATATATCATCAAGAACAACAACATACCTCTTATCCTTAAGTTGGCCTCTGATATCTGTCACAAATTCCACCATCTCCATCTTCTCCGGCTCTTCAGGCGCGTTACCGGACAACTGCTTGATCAGGCTCTTTAAAAGCTTCTTAAGATCAAAAGACTGCGACACTGTTATTTGAGCACGACATTGGAAATGTCCACTGCCGGTGATCGCGGGACTGTCGTAGCACTGCATGACTAGAGTCGTCTTGCCGAAGCCGCCGGATCCGGCTACTGCTATCACCCGTAACTGCGGCCGGTCGTCCTCCACCAGCCACCTGATGAGCATATCTCGTTGTTCCTTAATTCCCACAAGTTCATCTTTCTGGACGAACAGAGCTTGAAGCCGGGGATCGAATGAACGGCGCCTCCTTGTGTCTGTTCCACTTCCAAGAGAGACGACAGGCGCCGAGAAATTGTACCGTCGGCGTCTTTCCTTCACAACTTCGGCCTGGAGCTTCAGTTTCTGGAGATGGGATGTGATGCGGCGCCGAGCTCTCAGATTCTTCAGTTGTCGAATGAACTTGCGAACGAAGTCGTGAGCAGTGATCATGGAGCTGTGATGCTGCGACTGCTCGCAAGGGGGATCCCTCCGGCTGAAATGATACGTGTAGTCGTCTACGATGTCCTCGGCTTCAAAGATCAACTCCTTGACTTGCTTCATCCACTGCTTGAACTGCTCGCCGCTTTCCTCAATCTTCTGCGAGGACATGTCCTTGAGCAACGCGATTGCCGAATCGACCTCGTCTTTTATGTACTTGAGGTCGTCGCCGACGTCTCTGAGCAGCAGCAGCGCTTCGTGTTCCACGAAGGTGGCGAGCTTTCTCCCGACCGATTCCCCGATGCTCGACACCAAACCAACGCCCACAGCTTCCATTGCTTGCTGCCTTCTGGCTGCAAAAAACAGAACACATGCAGTGCAGATTCGTAGATGAAGACAACCGCACAATAAAATAAGCTTCTGCTGCTGACTCATTTAGAGAAGGACTAATTTGTTTAAAGTTTCATGGTGGTGAATCAATAATCATAACCCACATGAACAAGAAAAAAAAGATCAATGTTATTATAAGTTGAATAGATGTGATAGTTAGATCAACTACGACGGATTCAACAAAAAAAAATGATATAATAAAGATAAAATAAGCTCAAATAAAAACCAAATATTAATGTAAATGACTATTTACAAACCAATGTAAATTACTAATAGAACAACATTACTTTTTAAATAAAATTTGTTTTTCAAAAAAAATAATTTATCTTCTTTCTTGTCTTATCCTCAATAATTCATTATCTAATTGATTTTTCTTTACGTCTTTAGTTA
The DNA here is from genome assembly GCA_001647135.1 of Pontederia paniculata. Lineage (NCBI taxonomy): Eukaryota > Viridiplantae > Streptophyta > Magnoliopsida > Commelinales > Pontederiaceae > Pontederia > Pontederia paniculata. Next base: position 20,769 of record LTAE01002518.1, on the reverse strand, counting down.
CCTTTCTAAATTTCTCAGTTATTATATCATTTTTTATTCCCCGTTATTTATTTTCTATTTGTTTAATCCATATTAATTCCTACCCACTTTTAAATTAGTAAGATATAACTAAAGTAAATTAATCAATTTTAAAATTTTGATTTATTATTATTTTCATAGTTAGACTTTGTTTGGTACGTCAAAATTTTAGAGTTTAAGATTAATAGATGAAGTTTTGACCGAGTCAAAACCCTATTTGATCGTTACGTAAATATATTTCAAAAATAAAGTTGAGTAGGGTTATTTTCAACCCTCTTCGATTGAATCAATTTTATACATCAATCTATTTTTTTATTTTTAAATATTATTTTTATTTATTAAATTATTATTTTACCCTCGATAAGAAAATACACTCTTTCCTCCCTGCGCACACAAGGCGAGATGGTGCGCGTGAGGAGTGAGGAGAGGAAAGAGAGAGTGATGTGAGAAAGAGAGAGAGAGAGAGAGTAGAGGAGAGGAGATGAAAGAGAGTATTTTTTAATATGATAATAAAATAATAATTTAATAAATAAAAAATATTTAAAATAAAAAATCAGATTGATGGATAAAACTGAGTCAACCGAAAAAAAGTTTAGACTTATTTCTATCTGATTTTATACCTTAGGTTTAGATCTAAATTTTCGCGATAATTTGATAAGGGTAAATGGAAATAACCTTATTTTTAATATATATCAATATATCATTTTCCTCCTCTCACATAAAATATAATTTACTTAATATTTAAATAGCATATTCCATATTTTTTTAGTATTTACTTTAATATTTACAAACAAATTGATTTTGATATCTTATTATAGAGTGATTTATTTTATCATCATCATCATAATTATTTATTATTATTATTATTATTATTATTATTATTATTATTATTATTATTATTATTATTATTATTATTATTATTATTATTATTATTATTATTATTATTATTATTATTATTATTATTATTATTATTATTATTATTGTTGTTGTTGCTATTGTTGTTGTTGTTGTTATTGTATTTTAATGTATAATATTTTTTAAATAATAAATAAATCACTTATTATTTTATAATAAATAAATCTTATGTTATAACAATATAATTTATATGCTCAGACATATTTGTGTCATTTTATAGTTATCAAATAGTACAATCTCTATATTTTCAGACACTTCTTTTTATTAATTTTAATAATCAAATCACCACTTGTTGTATCTAATAATTATCCATTTAATATATAACTATTATTCACTATCCACTTCAGTGTTGTCAAATAAAACATTAGTCTAATGTCAAATGGTATCTTCGGAGTTTCTCAATAAAATTAGTTTAAAAAGTTCAATCTAAGAATAAATAAAAGGTAAACTATACTTATTTGTTGCAAACGTAGCCTTTTTTTTGTCTAAAAAATTATAAATTTTTAAACTGATGACAAAATTAGCCTATAATTAATTATAGTTTTATTGAGAAAAAAATTATTAAATATTGATTGAACATCTATCACGTAAGTAAGCAGAAGACATATGACGACATTTTAAAATTTTAAAAAGGAGCAAACAATAATATCTTTTATCTTATTCCATGTGACTTATGTTATTTAAAGTCAACCAAATTTTAGGTTATATATCTAAAATAATATTCATGTTTAGATGTAATATGTTAGAAAAATAGTAAGTCGATGACATAATATTATATGTGTTACAATTGTCGAGTCATCATTTAACATTCTTATTTAACAAATTACGCAATAAGTTAGAATTGCAATTAATTTAAACTTGGTGATTTTTTTAAACAAAATTAGGCCAAATATGAAATTAAATTTAAAGTTTGAACTTTTGATAACATTTACCCAATAAATAAATAACAAGGATTTCAAAAGAATCCTGCGAAAGTAAATTAAAACAAATGTATATATTGAATTATTATCATAAAAAATAGTCTTAATAATTGCTAATTTTAATTATATTTTAGACAATTTCAAAATATCAATTGTTTTAAATGTCCGAAGAGAAGTAATTTAACATAATTTTCAGTTCGAAATTATTAGTAAATAGTCCTAACTAAAGTAAATTCAAAAGATTTAAAATTCTTATTGGAAGTAAAGAGTACAGTAACAAATTACAGAAAAAAAGTAAATAATAAAAATATATAATAATTGTTTATAAAGAGTAGAAGTAAATTAAAATTTTTCTTCATTTTTAGATGTTTTCTGAATTAATTACCAAAAAATATAATATAATAATAATGTATTTAAAGAGTCCAAACTCATTAAATTGAAAAAAAATAGTAATTTATGATTATTATTTTTTGGAATATTTTTCACCAAAAGTACTTCTGTTGTTCTCTATCTACTTGTCACATAACAGAAGAATTTTTTCAGCAAAGAAAGTGATTGATAAAGGAAGAAAATGCATGCATGTAAAAGAATGGTACCCACGGTTGCGCTAATGCCAAGTCTGCGGTTTGTTTCCTGAATAGGTCAACTCCCACACTAGGTAGTAACATATACGATGAGTGGAGGGATTTATGAAATATCTGTGCTCCCCCAAAAAATTTGCACTTTCTTTGGAAACTTAGCCATAACTGTTTACCCACCAAAGAATGGCTTGAGCATTCTATTCTTGCTTCAGATTCTGCCTTTACCTTTTGTGGAATGCATGTGGAATCTTGCTCACACTTATTTTTTCAGTGTCCAGAGAGCTTGCGGCTATGACAATTGTTCCAAGATAAAACCTGTTACACCTTTACTAACTTCAGCACTTGGTATTTAGGAGATTGGATCTCTGAGGGCAGTAACCTTGAGTCTAAGTCTAGGAAATCTATCTTATCTCTTATTGCTTTCTGCTTATGGGGGTTATGGAAACTTAAGAATGATATCATATTTAACTCCACTCATTATCATGTATCTGCCGTGTAATTTAGAGTGATGACCTTTTCTGAGGAATATATCATACACCACTATCCTGAGGGACGTACCCCTAAAAACTAGCAATGGGTTAAATGGGAGCCTCCACCTCCGGGTTGGGTCAAACTCAACACAGACGGGTCTTTCATTGGACCCCAAGAGGTAGGAGGGGAAGGTTTCATAATCAGATCTTCTAATGGCGACTTACTCTTCGCAGGGTCATCTTGTAGGCAATTTCACTCTGTCCTAGCAGCGGAGACGTGGGCATTAAGAATTGGCTTACTACAATGTCAACAAATGGGATTCCATCGCATATGAATTGAAGGTGACTCTGCAAATATGATATCTATACTAAAAAAATAAGTCAGATGTCCTTGGAAGATACATAACGTGTTGTTAGATTGCTAGAAAATTCTTGAATGTTTTGATAATGCTGTAATATATCACATTTTCCGAGAGCGCGAATTATGCTGCGGATTTTTTGGCTAACCATAGTAGGATATCATCCATGGAGTTTTTTTTTGTAATGAGAACCTTCCTCAAGGTCTTATTGATATTCTATATCGAGACAATTCAATTTCTATATTAATAGACACTAGATCATCTTTTTCAAAAAAAAAAGAATGGTGATCCTTGGTGGGGGCAGCTGAGGCAAGCGAAAAGATATCGTTCCAATTTCTCATCTCCTCCTAATTTTAAACTCTATAACCTGACAAATAAATTTGGGTCAATTTCTAATTGCTAATTGGATGAACATTTTACGAGAAAGTGATTTTTAAAATTCATTTTTATTTCAAAAATTGGATAGAAATAGTTCTAAATTTGACTGATTGTGAAGCCAAATCGACAAAGAAAAAAAAGAAAATGTATAGTTAAGCTACTGGAAATATGCATCAAATATGAACACACAATGAATGACATTATTGTATCAAAAGCAGGAAGGAAACAGAAGATGCCGCTCCAAAGACTAATATAATATATTATATGTGTGTGACATATTACAGATTGAGCTGACGATGTTAATTTGTGGCGAGCAACAATGACCTGACAATAGTATGAGGCATGTCGTCTGCCAACAAGAACATGTGACCTATAGATGAATTAGTTTTCCCACATCTATTTACTGATATCAGACATGTTTATATACATGTACACCAAGTGTAATCAGTTAGTAAATACATGGCATATAACATGGAGAAGGTGTATTGTTGTTGAGCTATTCTTCAGGAAGACAATTATGACTCATTTTGATGCTCTGATACGCCCCCTCAAGCCCGACCTTGTCATGAGCAAAGTCGGAGCTTGCCTCTGATGAACAAGAATCGTGCTCCTGAGAGTGGTTTCGTAAGAACATGAGCAAGTTGGTCTTTGCTTGACAAATAATCAACAATAAGACGTTTGACAACAACCCCATCACGAACGAAGTGGAAGTCCACCTCAATATGTTTGGTGCGAGCGTGGAATACTGGATTTGCAATAAGATATGTGACTCCAATGTTACACCAAAGCAGAGGCGTGGGAAGTGTCGGGTCGCCAAGCTCCATTAATAGGGATCGTAGCCATAGTAATTCTGCAGTAGAATCAGCAAGAGACCTATATTCTGACTCGGTGGAGGAGCGAGACACACTTCGTTGTTTTCTTGAGGACCATGAGATTAAATTAGTGCCAAGGTATATGAGGTAACCCCCTGTGGATCGTCTATCGTGTGGACTGCCAACCCAATCTGCATCAGAAAATGTCGAGAGTTGTAGAGTTGGTGATGCTGTGAGTTGAATGCTGAGCTGGGAGGTATGTTTGAGGTACCGGAGGATCCTTTTGACAGCCTGCTAGTGTATTGTTGTTCGTGTTTGCATAACTAACAGACATGGTGGACGGCAAATGCTAGGTCAGGTCGTGTGAGGGTCAGGTAATTGAAGGAATCCAATAGCTCTATGGTACAAGGCTGGATTAGAGAATGCAGGGCAATCTGTTGGTGTTAATTTGGTGGTGGAGGCTAGGGGTGAGTGAACAGGTTTACACTGTAACATGTTTGTTTTAGACAAATGATCCTGAATGTATTTATGTTGGGAGAGCAACAGACCATCAGCATGTTGAATAACTTGAATTCCCAAAAAGTAGTGTAGATGTCCTAAGTCTTTACAACAAATGAGGTTGTTAAGTGAGCCATGAGGTGTTGCAAGAGGGTAGGGGAAGAGCTAGTGAGTATAAGATCATCTACATAAACAAGGACATAAGTTGTGGCGTGAGGTTGATGATATATAAAAAGGGATCAATCTGTAGATGATGGTTTGAAACCAAATTGAGTCAAACAGTTAGCAAGTGTGTGAAACCAGACCATTGGCTCTTGTTTTAGACCATAAAGTGCTTTGCGAATAGAGCAAACATGACGAGGATAACGTTCATCTTTGAATCCTGGCAGGTGCTCAATAAAAACTTGTTCTGTTAATTCCCCATGTAGAAAGCCATTGCTAATATCTACTTGTTGAATTGTCAAGTTTTTCGAGACAGCAAGAGAGAGCACGGTGCGAATGGTAGTTGGCTTCACCACAGGACTGTGTGTGTCATTGTAATCAAGTCCTTCAAGCTGATTGTAGCCTTTGGCGACAAGGCGAGCTTTATATCTTTCAACAGTGCCGTCGGGGTTGAATTTGGTGCGAAAGAGCCATTTACATCTGAGGACATTCATATCAGCTTGCCGTGAAACCAGAATCCATGTGCCATTTCGTATGAGAGCATTAAATTCTTCTTGCATTGTTGTTCGCCATTGTTCTTGCTTATTTGCAGTTGTAAAAGAGGATGGAGCGCTGGATGATGCTGAGGAGACAATAGCAGACACAACTCGTAAGCTAGCAAGTTGTCGATAATTGACATATTAGCGAGGCCGTAATTGTCGAGGTGCAGGAGTTGCATTGGATTCTGGGGAGACTATGGTTGGGGATATAGTAGTTGCAGGTGGTGTTTCCAAGGTTGGAGGGGGAGGGTACTTAATTGTGACTGTAGAGGTAATGGATAGCCACGGTGTTGTGATAGTTGTGGGAGTAGTACTTGATGGGATTGGACTGAGAAGAGATGGGTTTTTGAGAGGAAAGTCAGCCTCATAAAAAATGACATGCCAAACGATGTAAATTCATTATGTGACTAAGTCCAAACAACGATAGCCAATGGTATGATTTGGATAGCCAAGAAAGATGCACCTTTGAAAGCGGAAGTGCAACTTATTTTTATTGTAAGGGCGAAGAAGAGGATATGAAACACAACCAAATGTCCTGAGGAATTTATAGTTCGACATTGTTTTATATAGTAGGAAGTAAGGACATTCGTTGTGTAGTAAAGGTGTCGGTAGGCGATTGATAATATAGGTGGTTGTTTCAATGGCAAAATGCCAATATCGACGAGGTATTTTAGCATGGGCAAGTAGGGATAGTGCAATGTCTACTATATGACGAATTTTGCGTTCAGCAACACCATTTTGTTCATGGGTATGCGCGCAAGAGAGACGAAGATCAACGCCATGTTGTTGTAGATAAGGAGCAAGAGCAAGGAATTCACCCCCTCGGTCAGTTTGCAAAGCTTGTAATTTATTAAAGAATTGCCTCTCAGTATACACATGAAATGCAAGAAAAATTGATTTTACATCAAACTTATTTTTGATTGCAAATGTCCAGGTGAATTTCGTGAAATCACCGACAAAGAGAACAAAATAAAAATGGCCATCGGCTGAAGCACATGGCGCTGGACCCCATACATCACTGTGGACAAGCTGAAGAGGTGTCGTACTTCGAGATGGAGATGGCGGTAGGTGAAGGCGAGCAGACTTGCCCATCAAGCATGCCGGACATTTATTGGGTTTCTGTTGTTTGAGGACAGAAATCTGAGAGGTGCGTAAGACAGAGCGGACAGTACGATAGTTTGCGTGACCCAAACGAGCATGCCACTGGTCAATTGGTAATTCATTGATGAGGAAGGCTTGTGGAGATGGATCTTCTGAGAGGTGGTAAAGGCCATCTTTAGTGTGTCCATGGAGCATGTGGCGTCGAGTTTGTTGATCCTTGACAACAAAGGAATTCGGGTAAAACTCAAAAAAATAATTATTATCTTTACAGAATTATTTGACAGAGAGAAGAGGTTTTGATAATGCAGGCACCTACAGAATTATTTAGGAGATGCATAGGTCTAGAGGGAGTGGAAAGAGAGGTATTACTAGTGTTTGGAATTTGCAATCCAGTACCATCACCTACATGAAGATGTTCTGAGCCATTATATTCATCAAATGTTTGAAGTTGTCGTAGATCAGATGTTGCATGGTGTGTTGCTCCTGTGTTTGGGTACCAATCATTGTAACGTCCAAGAGATGATAAGGAAGGAGAAGAGGATGTTAGGATCTGGTTAAAAGTTGTTTGATCTTGAGGAGTGATGTAGGAAGCAAGATTTCTGAGACGACACCAAGGTTTTCAAACTCGAGAGTCCACCTAGATTCGTTTTACGTCCAGTAAACTCGAAACGTAAACTCGAGACTTAAACTCGTAGAATTTATGTACAGACTTAAATATATAAATATATTATACATTAAAGACTAAATCATGAATATTATTCATTTATCATTTTAATATTATAAAATCTCATACTTCATATTTTTACTCACATGTATATAAAATAAATAATGATTCATCATTTTGATGCCCCCTAACCTTTATAACTCTGGTACCCATGCCCCCAAATGCTCGAGTCGCCGATAATCACTAATTATCAAACCCTAGCGTGGAAATAGGTAAAAAAACTATGGGAGGCTTGGAAGATTTTGGTCAAATCTTAAAATATATATATATATATATTATTTTTTTATACATATTTACTTTCAATTGTACCTTTAAATTGTAATTACATAATTCAATTTTATAATCTGTGAGTCTACTTGCGAGTCCATCCGAGTTCATCTGAGTCTACCGAGTTTACCGAGTTCACTAACGAGTCTACCGAGTTTACTACAAAATTCGAGTTTATACCGAGTTCACTCGATTTTGTGGTCTAGAGTCTTGGAATCGTGCGATTCTACGACTATAACTCACGAGTTTAAGAACCATGGACGACATTGGTAAGGACTGTGTCCCTGTTCTGCACAAATTGAGCATGGATCACGACATGGAGAGTTGTATCGGCCACGTCCGTGTCCACGACCTCATCCTCTGCCTCAGTAGTTGGAGCTTGGGGCATATGAGTTTGGAACAGCAGTGTAGTTGGACTGTGGAATGGCTTGGGTATCAATAATGGAACGCTGCATTTGGATTCGAATTTCATGACCAAGTAGTGTGCTTTGAAGCTCTGGAAAGGAAATCGGTGATGGTCGGGTGGCAAGGGATGAGATTATGTCATTGTATTCATGATCTAAATTGTTAAATACAATTGCATTGAATGTAGGAGTTGATAGGGGATAGTCTGCTGCTGCCAACTCATTGGCAATGCATTTCATTTGGCGGAGGTAAGAGCTGATTTGAGAGTCGCCTCGTTTGAAGTTCTGGAGCTGCATATGCAATTGAATGATGTGTTCCTGAGAGGGTGCTCCATAAGCCTGATGAAGAGAGGTCCATACTTCATATGATGTTGAGAGATCGACCGCAGTTGGCATTACTTCCTCAGACAGCGATGATAAGATCCAGCTCAAGAGTAGCTGATCTTTTTGCTGCCATTCAAGAAAATCAGGATTGATTGGACCTTCAGTGTCGGGAGAGGTTGGAGGCAAATTCTTTGGGGGAGCTGGAGCATAACCATCTACCATTGATTCCATATTGAAGCTTCGTAGTATAGTTTTAAACTGGGTAATCCATAGAAGATAATTGGTAGATGTTAACTTTAAGGAGATGCAGTGGTGAACTTGGTTCAGGGATGGTGGGTGTAATGCTACGAAGGGTATAGAGGGAGCTGTTGAATCTAGGATCTCGAGAATATTTTGAATGATCACAAATTTTTAAGTGCACTCAGTCTGTAATAATGAACTTGTTTGAGCTGATTTCTGTAACAGGACATAGTCAAGTTCAGTACAACGGTCGACCTGAGCTGAAGGAATGGACGACCACTGCACACGTAATATATATCATGAGGAACCATATGTATGCAGTGGGCATCTTAAGGATATAAGCGGTCGACCAGTATCAGAGGAGGAGAGCATGTGAGCAGCAGTGGAGCACAAACAGTCGACCAAAGATATAAAGAGGTCGACCTGAATTAGAGTGGAGTGTATATGGAGGAGGAGGCACAGACGGTCGATCGAAGGTATAAACAAGACGACCGGTAATGAAGAGTATATGGAGGAGGAGGCAAAGACCGGTCGATCAGAGATGAAGAGAGGACAACCGGTGGAAAAGGCTGAAAGGAGGAGGTCGCCCGATGATTGATGAATGAGCGACCCCAACAACACCATCTTCCAATACATGTTTGGGGTGCGGTCGTCTGGAGGGCTCAGGAGGAGACAGTGGACGACCGGAAGACTGCCAGGCTGAAGAGCGGACGTCCAGATGGCTCAGGTGGAGACAGTGGACGCCCGGAGCAGAGGGCATTGGAAGAAATGGTCGACCGCAGGTTGAGAGCGGGCGACCAGTGGACATCAG
>LTAE01002517.1:21377-33332 GCA_001647135.1 Pontederia paniculata | reverse complement strand
TATATATATATATATATATATATATATATATATAAATCTTCCATTCAATAAAGTTGTCTTAATGTTTATTTGGAATAACTACAAATTCATATATGTTACTATTGCTAAGATAGTCTGAATCAACACAAACTTAGCAGCTGGAAAATAAGTCTCTTGAAAATCTATTTTGACTTGTTAAGTATAACTCTTGATCATCAATCTCGTTTTGTGTCTATCAAGATAACCATTAGTCATATTTTCTCTTGAATATTCATTTGGACTATATGAATTCTCTACCTTCTAGCAAATCACATAATGCTCACATTCCATTTTTATTAATCGAGTTCATCCCTGCTTTCATGATGACCGACCATGATTCTAACTCATTATAAGTCATCACTTATTTATGTGAAATAAGATCCGTACAATTATCTATCATAACATCAGCGGAGTAATACAACACCCCACATTCGTATATAACATAATTATCCAAATGTGTGAGTGTTATCCAGAGCTATTTGTTGGTGTCGATTATACTCATGGAAATAACAGGTTTCTCCACTTCTTCCAAAAGTACATATTATTTTGTGTAACATCCACTCCCACTTTTGGATAGCCTAATGTATCTCCAGAATTGTCTCCATCATCTCCTATAATTGTTAAATGATTATCATCCTCCTGAGCTCCTTCTTTTTATGCTCACACTTCATTTTTATTTAATTGAGTTCATCTCTGCTTTCATGATGACTGACCATGATTCTAATTCATTAGAAGTCATCACTTATTTATATGAAATAAGATATGTACAATTATCTATCTTAATATCAACGAAGTAATACAACACCTCGCACTTGTATAAAACATTATTATCCAAATGTATGGGTGTTATCCAAAGCTATTTTTTGTGCCGATTATACTCATGGAAATAATGGGTTTCTCCACTTCTTTCAAAAGTATATTATTTTGTGTAACATCCACTCACAATTTTGGATAGCCCAGTGTATACCCAGAATTGTCTCCACCATCTCCTATAATTGTTAAATGATTATCATCCTCCAAAACTGCTTCTTTTTATGCTCACACTCCATTTTTATTAACTAAGTTCATCTCTGCTTTCATGATGACTAACCATGATTCTAACTCATTACAAGTCATCACTTATTTATATGAAATAAGATTCTTACAATTATCTATCTTAACATCAACCAAGTAATACAACATCTCGCACTCGTATAAAATATAATTATCCAAATGTGCGGGTGTTATCCAGAGCTATTTGTCGGTGCCGATTATACTCATGGAAATAACGGGTTTCTCCACTTCTTCCAAAAATATATTATTTTGTGTAACATCCACTCCAACTTTTGGATAGCCTAGTGTATCTCCATAATTATCTCCACCATCTCCTATAATTGTTAAAGGATTATCATCCTCCTGAATTGTTTCTTTTTATTATCATGAAAGATAGCATCACGACTCTCTGCGAGACTATATTTGGGTGGAAGAATCTATTAATCCTATACATTTTCTTCCAAAAATCTAGCTTATCCCCGAGCTGACGATGAACTAATACATGTGCTTTACATCTCCATTTTTTGAAGATGGCACAACTCGGACTTCCTACCATTCCATAATTCATATGACGTTGATTCTACGATATTTAGTAAGATTTTTGTTTTATATGTAACTCACGCTGCATCACCCTAAAATCATTTTGGTAGACATGAGCGGGACAACATACACCTTAGTACATTAATCAGGATTCTATATTTTCTCTCTGTCACACCATTCTGTTATAGAGTCGACCTATATATGCCTTTTGAAATATATTAGTTCTCCAATTCCCGAGAGGTATACTCTCGTCATTTGTCTATTCTTAAATACTTTATAGGTCTTCTTAACATTTTCTCTATTATTGTCTTCTGCCTCTTAAAAATGTCAAAAGTCTCTTACTTTCTTTCTAAGAGGTAGACAATAACAATATCTAGAGTAGTCAACAATGAATGTAATAAAATACTCCTTACTCTTGTATGTAGGAACACCTGATGGATTACAAATATTCGAATGAATTAGTTTCAACAATTTAGTTGACCTTGTCCTCATAGTAAATGGGGCCTTTGTAATTTTTTCGGTCAAGCAATGCTCATAAGGCATTATTCTTGTGTCAAAAATGTTTGACAATAAGTTTATTTTAATTATTTATTTTATTTTTGAGTTTTCTAGATGTTTTAATCTCTTATGTCATAGATCATAGTCAAACAAATAGCACATAGTATACTGAGAAAAGCATTCTAATTCATCACTCTTTATCACATTTAGACAAAATTGGACCAGGCACATACCTTCTGATTGTATACACCTTCATGTTCTTGCCTATAGTGAACCAACCACTATAAAAACCTAACTTTAAAGTCCTTTTGCAAAAGGAGGGCAATAGAAATTAGATTGTGTCTTATTCCTGATGCGTACAATACATTCTTGAGTATCATAAATATGTCACCAAGATCCAACTTATACTCTCCCCTCAACATTTAAGTAGGTATTGTTCCCCTTTGCTAACTCTCTTGAGTTTATAAGACCCACATTGGTCTTGGTTATGTGGCAAGTTGCACTCGAGTCGATATGCCATCTTTCGATGTCAGTGCTCATTGGGTTGCATTTCATCATAGTGGCAAAGGAGAACTTACTCCGTCTCCTTGTCCGCTTGGTGGACCCATATTCCCATTTTGTCCGGGTCCTATAGGATAATTAGTCTTGAAGTTGTCACACTTCCTATAGATGTGACAAGCCCCTCTTGAAATCTTAAGTTCTTTTGCCTTAAATTGCTTCTTTCTTAAGTTGAAGTTTGTTCCAATATTCTTGAGGTGGTGCACAGTGTATGCCTCTTCCACTTGTCCTTCAACACTTAGTCATATCCTGCTCAATGGCCAAGATGAAGGGTAGTTCAACAACCTTTTTTATCGACTCCTTCACACAAACAATCATGACAATCATGTCGAAAGTAGGCGGGAGATTGTTGACCATTGGTGTGATCTACAATGATTCAGATAGAGCGCACCCAGTAGCTTTGAAGTCATTTGTCATTACAATCATTTTATTTACATGATAAGACACATTATCGTCCGACTTCATTTTATACATGGTGTATCTGTAGTAATTATAAATTTATGCCCTTTTTGGATGCATACTTTTCTTTTAGAGCTTCCTGAAATTATAAGATTGTCCTCTATATACATTAATATGAAGATTATTGTCTTTCTATCACTAGGCTTCTTTTGCTCCATAGTTGTTGAATAGGTTGTCTTCTGCTTGTCAATGGTTGCTCCCAAAAGCGTTGGTGTGGGGCCCACAACGGAGGAACTGCCCCCACCAACCAAACCAGGCAGGCGGCCACAATTCAATCTAGTTAGTTCAACAACCATAAATAATGATGCTTTTCTATAAAATAAAATTTAATTAAAGTGAGAAAAAGTGAAACAATATTAAGATAAAATTCATGTTTCAGAAAATCAAGAAATATATAATTCTAAAAAGATTATAAGATTAGATATTCAAAAAAAATATCTAGAAATATTTTAATTTCCAACAAATAATAAAATAATTTCGAAAAAATGTTTTATCAAAAAATACTTTTAATTTTGTACAAAACAAATTGATTATAAACTTGATCAAAATATAAACTTTTTTATTTCAAAATTCTCAAGAATTACATTTTGTTTAAAATAATATTTTCAATAATAATATATTTCTCAAAATAAATATTAATTTTTGGTATGAGTATATTTCCATAACAATATTACAAGTAAGTAAAATAAATATTTAATATTTTTTATGAATTTTGAAAACTTTTATATGATATTCTCGAAAATCATATCTTCTAGATTTTGCAAGGATAAAATGTTTTCGACACGATATAAAAATATCTTAAATATTTTTCCACAATAAAGAAGATATATATGTTTCAATATAAATTGTATATGAAAAAATGTTGTTCAAACTCGGCAATAATATATTTCTGGATTTAATAAATAAAAGTTTAAAGTTTCAAAAATATACAAAAAATTATACTAATTTTGATTTCGTATATAATAAAAATTAAATAAAATAATTTCTATAATATTAGAAAATTCTTTGAATATATTATATTTTTGTTAAAAATAATAATTTCAGCAGCAAGTAAATGATATGTATTCACAAAATTGAAATAAATGTAGAGTTCACTTAAATCATATATTTTTGAATAATAATATGAAAATAAAATTTCAACAAAATAAAGAATTATTTATGAATATAATTATTGAATAATGCACAACAAATGAACTTGACAATATATCTCCAAGAGCAATATAAATTTTCTACCTCAATTAAGAATGAAAATAATGCTTTCAATAAAGAATGATTATGCAAAGAATCTATAATTAATTTAACACATAAATATTTAGGATGAAATGAGATCTTGATGAATCAGAAAAATAGAAACTAATTAAATGTAATAGGCCTAAATGATTAGTGTTCAAATGGGCCAAGAAATAATATGCATATGGGCCTATAAATAAATGGATGACCAAGATTAAAACATGAGATAAATTCTTGATGGTACGACTCATATTTAAAACTAGTTATAACAATCTAGATCTAATCAAATATAAGACACATGGTCTAGATTTAATAGAGTTATAATGCTCAGATCAAAAGCATAAATATCTCTATGACCAAGATTAAAACATGCATAATGTGTTAGATCTATTGCTACTATTAAAAATAAAAATAAATCCTATGGTTCATATTCAAGTCTATAATCATGGATGAGATTGCATCTAACATGCATCAACAATTAAGATTAAAGAATATATCTATACTAAAGATTATAGTAAATTTGATCCTACGGCTTGTATTAGATCTAACTATTGACAGATCCAACTATATCATAAATGATCTAACAACCAAAGTTAAGACAAATGATCCACGGACAAGACTATCAAAGAAGAAAAAAATGAACAGTTGTGATTGAAATCAAGTGGAGAAGCATTATTAGTCCTCTCTGACGAATTCACGTACCATTCACCGAAGGGAAAAATAAAGGAAGATCAACGGATGTGTCTTACGATTGTTTGCCACATCCACAAGTTCAAGGAGGATCAGTGGATGTCTGCAAAAACCTTTGAGCCATCAATTTAGTGGGACATGTGGTTCGAGTTCCTCATTGACGGTGACAGGTTACCAAGGCAAGTGGTTGCTAGTTGAACAATTGAAAATATGTTATTGAACAATTGTTACCTGCTAGTTGAAAATGTGAAGCATTTTCTACAAACTTGTTATGGATACCTGCAAATTAATAAGATAACTTAAATAATAAAATAGTCATAATAAAGTGACATTTACAACTCATGAATCCAAAAATTAGACAAATACTTTACAATGCTAGTAAGCATCTCCGTTGATGTAAATAAATACTTTAAATATAAGAAGTACAAGAAAAAATGCAATCAAACAAGTAACACAAGAAGTACAAATCACTATCAAATAACTAACATAAGTTGTTCGTATTACATATCCAATATCATAACATGTTATATTGTCCTAGATTTCCTATGTAGAACCTGGACAAAATGTTTGAGCACCCGCCTAAGCTTTTATATTGTAATATGTTAACAATTACAACAAAATGTGCCCAAAACATTGTTGTGAACCACATACAAGTATTTCTAGAACCACAAATACAAGAGTTAATTCACAAGTACATCTAAAGACAACACCATGACACTTCTTCCTAGTTAGCTATTAACTACTACATCTAACACTACAATGTAAAAGCTTAGGCAAGTCACTTCCATTAGGGGAAGAGGCGAGCATGCCACTAGATTGAGTTGACCTAGGTGGAAATATGGTAGGAGGCTTAACAATAGTTGATTGATCTCTAGATCTTGCATTTAAGGTGCTAGGCATGAAAGCCATGAGATTAAGATTGCTTCTATATGAGGATGACATGCGATAAAAGTCATAAAAATGACACATGAGCCAAGATTTCAACATGGTGCCTTCATAATGTATATATACCAAAACAATTATTCTCATCTTTGAAAGAGTCCATTGTTGCCGACATGCATCAGGAGTTATATTAGGAATCCTTTTCAATTTAGCATAACACTCATACATAGAAAATATGGTAGGCTTTGCAATTTTGTCCCTTTAAAGCATTTCATTCGCTATTTCAAGTCTTCTCTTACCTAATTCAGCAAGGTTCATAAGTGCATCTGAGACATCAGCATTAATCTTCGTCTTAGATGTAGCAACAACAATAGAGCTAGCTCTGATCCTTTTTCCATTAGATGAAGCATGATGAGCCTCTGACATATTATTAATTCACAAAGTTTGATACACTTAGTATGGACTATTAGTTGGGACTTGTGGTATGGTTTCATCAAAAAATTCATTATCAAAACTAGCATAAACAGATATAAAATTGGTTGCATCACCTGGACTCTTGTGCTTGTGCCTTGACTAAGGCTTATACCATTTAAATCAATCACATTTCCCTCTTATTAGAAGTGTCTTCATCATATTGCCTTAGTCATTGCAAATGTGTTCCCCTCCTCTCTATAGTAATATTTTTTAAAAAATCTAAAACTCAATGTCTTCATAACAAGGAAAAGGCTTATATTTAATCTTCGTGTTGTCCTTATTAACCTATTAAATAATACAATATGGTAAGCTAACTTTACTAGTTTAGGTGGGAAAAAACATAATACTAGTTACTCTAATTAGTATATTCACCTTAATAACTTCTTCCCACACGATAGGATCACCAACTATTGGAATACTATTTTTATAGTCCCAACCCATCCCGATCAATTAACGAGATCATGATAGAGATTAAAACTTTTCTTCAAAATTTTCACCATATTTTTCAAGTGCGATAAGTCATATATTTTTCTTGGTTGTCTCAATGAAACTAATAGTCATTTTCTTCCATGTTTTAATAGAGAAGACACCATTGATAAAATTTTCTTAAACATACTCTTGCTTGATATAACATTTCTTACCACAATAATAACACAAAACTTTTTCTCTGAACTTTGATCTATCACTGTGGCCCTTAGGATTTTTGATTTTATCTCTTTATTATTCTTTGTGACAAGAGTATGTGCAATATTTATTTTCATGCTCTTCCTTTTTGTTCCTATATTGAACAAATAATTTTTAATCATGGAAAGTGATACACACCGTTGGGAGTAGAATTATTTTGTTATTGCCGTAATTTCTCACTGACTCCAATAAAAAATATAGGAGCATTACATTTCATCATCAAAGGTTATTTTTATTGATTGATTAAGTTTTGAAATCCACCCAAGTATTCAATAATAGATTTTTCTTCTCTACACTTTCACAAATTCTTTTTTTATCACAAAAGCCATATTTTAGATTATTTTCCTCTTATACAAGCCTTGTAATATTTTTACAAAATTCATGCATCTATCACTTCAGCAACACGATTAAAAGCTTTTACATCAATAAATTATCTAATCATCTCGACAGACTTTCTATACATATTTTTGTTAGCATTTTATTTCCTAATTTAACGAGATTAAACAAGTCCTTGTAATAAAGAACATCTTTCATCTTCATTTTTTAAACTGAATAATTATCTGACGTGAATTTGATTATCTCGTTGAAATAGTTTTCTTTCCTCTAATTCACGCAAAAGGAACATCCAATTAACCTCGCTTTTATATCGTTTGTCGAGAATTCTCATTTAAATAATCCAAGCTCATATCATATACAAAAAATAATATTAGAAAAAGAAAAATTAACTTCATGTGAAAAAACTCATCACGAGATAATTAAAAAGTAATTTTACTAATTCAAAAATGAGATACAATGTCCTAATAAATTTCTGATTGACTACAAACCTCAGCCCAACAACGAACCTACACATGCGTACTCATGTGTGTGTATATATATTTATATTCATTCAAATTACAAATATTTTGGAGATGCTTCAAATTGTCAACTTTGCTTTCAGATTCATTTGAATGTCGTAATTATACTTTAAATGCTTGTGAGGAAAATATCATTTAGTTTTTTCATTCTTGTTGTCAATAATTAAATTTGAAAATATCAAACTAAAAAATAAAAAAAGAGATAACAAGAAACAATGAAGGAAAAAGAGATCGTTGAGCTTGTGCGTATATATATGTTTTTAAGCTTTTGTTAAAAAAGTGTCTTTTCACCTTACGTATATTATAATATTGCAATTTATAAAATTAACCAAAAGATGCAAGAATTTCATGCCATCAACTGTATTAGATGGGACATGCTTTAAATACAATTTAATACTGAAAACTTGAATAGTGTTCGAATCAGATGATAGAGAATAATAATTTAAAAATAAAAATTCAAACAAATAGCAAGAATATTGAAAGAAGATGATACTTAACATAACTTTCAGAAAATAAGATTTGAACCAACCAACCACACCAGTTGGCTAATAACTTAATATAGATTTTTAAGATTATATAAACTTGCCCTAGAATCATTTCAAATGACTAATTTTCTTGTACGTGCTTTATTGAATGATTTTTAACCATATATTAATATAATAATAGCAAAATGTAGATCAATAAAATACAAAGTTATTATCATAAACATAAAGATCCAAGTTTAGTACTATAATAAAAAAACGTAATGTTCAAAAATTTTCAAATACATGTAAAATAAACTATAACACTAAGATTTATGCTAATTGTCAATTTTTATTCTACTGTCCAATATAACATCTTATTTAAATTAAAATTGTAATAATACAACAATATTTAAATTGTTTAAACATGCCTTTCACTTTTCCTAACAAAAAAAAAACTAAAGGCAAAATTATAAAGAATCATGTCATGCGGCAAAAAGTAAAGAAACAAAGATACTGTTGAAGGAGAAGTTGGACAGAAGATGGAAATATAGAAGTTAAGGAAGATGGTAGTTTTTTTAACTATGGAAGGTATTGATTTTTCTACACTGAAAAAATCACCATAAAATTTACCTGAGTTTAAAAACCTTTTTTTTTCCTTTTCTTATTCAGATGGGTTTTCGGATTTTTCAAACTTTTTTTTGTTATGCCTAATAATGAAAAACAAAGTATTAGTAGATAATTTTTCATAGCACAATTATTTTTTTGCTGGACAGAAATTGGGTTTATTGTTCTTGTTCCTGTCATTGTAGCCCAACAAAATGGCTTTGGATGGAACCATTGAAGAACCAGGTAAATAATGAAAATTGAAGCTTCATATCACAGTGCACCATCTGTCCATGTGCTTGCTGAGTTATTTAACAAAATTATTTATTTATTTATGCACTTATACTATTATTTATATTGACACAGATCTGAACAATGTCTGGAGCTAATGTATTCAAGCATATGATCATGCCTCCCATTTATATCTGAGGCATGGTAACTATTTTACAGCTAAATATTGGGGACACAATGTCTCCCTGTCTCTTTGGCATACATAGTTTATTCCTTCTGTTCTTTCCTAGGGTGAATTCTTTGTGTGATTTCCACTTGCAGGTATGATTGTTACAATTTCCAGGTTGAGAAGAATCACAAAGACCACTGATGCAGACTAATTCAAACATCTCTCCAAATTCTATGCTGCAATGTGGGACTTCAAGAAAATGGTGCCCCTTGGCTAATTAAGGTTCCTGTTTAGGATCTGGCACTTATTTTTGCAGTGTATGGTCTGGTACAAGGAGACAATGAGCTTAAACCTTAAGCAATAAGAAATGTAGTGTTCTAAAATATGTGTAAAGTTTGTTAATGCTTTGCTGAACAGATGGCTTGCTCCTGTAATCTCTGATATCTGAACAAAACATATCTGCTCATGAGCTGAGTGAACTTGCTTGGCATCCACATGGTGGATTACTTTTTTGGCTGTTTGTCACTGCAGCTCGCACCGACCACTCTGTCCAAATTTTCATTTTGGAGTGCTGGAGCATGTGCAACTGTGCATGCATTTCAGCAAGATATGCTTATAAAAGCCCTTTTAGTAGTGGACAATCCACCGGAGATCTGTTCAATTCATTTATCACTTCTTTTTACTTCATTTGCACAACCCCCATGTAATTGTGACATTGTAAAAAGTTTAGGCCTTTCTTAACGATGACGCTTTCAGAGTTTCTTATTGGTAATAAAGCTGCTACCACAGCACTTTCGAACGCTGGGTAAAGGTTGAAACTGCTCTCTCTCTCTCTCTCTCTCTCTCTCTCTCTCTCTCATACACACACAATCGTTGTGTTTTCGGCGCGTGGTAATTATGTTATCAGGAACCACAAACATGCAAAGCGAAATGTAGCAATGCGGAAGTAGTCAAGATCATCAATTATGTCACATACAACACACAGCAGTTCCACAACTCAATGGAGGAAAGCCGAAACTACTAAATGACTCGTTGTTCTTGTCTGATAGCAAAACAGAGAAGGAACTGGAAGAATAATAAAACTTAAAGAGGTTGCATCAACCCCCGAAGAAGAAGAAGAGATCAGGACAGTTTTCCGCGAAGCTTTCCATTAGTTCTTACATCCACACCAACCATAAGGGAGAAAAGAAATCAAAAGCTAATCGTCAAAGCAAGAACAGGAAGCAAACTTAAGAGACTCAAACATGCAATGTTTTAATTCAGGTGGTGAGGTTTGGACCATTGTAGCATTGAGCGGCGGCTCTCACTGGCATCTCACGGTTCGCGGCAGGAATCGAAATGGAGAGCTGCGTTCTTGAGAAGGAGTCCTGGTGATGCGTGCGGTCCTCGTCCAAGCTCGCCCATGACGAAACATTGTTCCTCAGCGGCAGCTCGTCGAAGAAGCAGTGGAAAGGCCCCATCTTTTGGCGTACATCCTCCTCTTTCTCTGGCCTGATGAGATCAGAACCCAGGACAAAGCAGTGTTGGTCCTTCTTCTCAGGTAAACCGCTTCTGAAGTGAGAGCCACTGTCTTGCTTATGATCAAAGCTCCCCTTCGACTGACTGCAAGGCGCCTCCCTCGCAGCTCCTGTGCTTTCTGAGAAGAACGGGAACTCGTTTATGTCCTCCTTGAATCCAAGAAAGTTCCTGCTTTGTTATGAAATTTCGAAAAAGAGTTGGACAAACCAAAAACAAAAACTAAAGCATAAAGAGAGGAAGAACAGAAGTGTGTTTCTGGTGTACCTATAAGTATCCACCGCATGGGGAACCGAGGGCAAAGAGAAGTTGGAAAGGTTGTCAGGGTGAGAGAACCCAGTTGCAGGAAACCTTGAAGAGGAAGGACAGGGGAACGAGAGCGACAGGGGCGGAGGGAGGAGGTCCTTGGCGGGGAACTCGTGAACAGAGGACGAGTTGGTGGCCAGCGACAATTCCACAAGCTTTCTTGAACGGCTCTTCCCCCTGTGCATGTGCCTCTCGCAGTACTTGGAGTCCGGGTAGGCATCTTTGGAGCACCTCCACTTCTTCCCGTCGGTCCTCCTGCACCTCCCCGGCTCCGGGTCCTCTACTTTCCTCCCGTAGCTCATGTGATGAGCTCCCCACCCAACTGAAACCAACAGAAATTGAGATTTATCCTTCCTTTTAGTCTTAGAGAACGTTTGAAATGGAGCTACAACAACGAATAGATGAAATAATAAGTAACGTACGTTGAGGATGATGATGATGAGGAGGAGGAGGAGGAGGAAAGAAGGGAAGGGTCGTGGAGTCCATGAAGAGGCTTCTCCTGATGGGGATGATGAGCTCCGGAGGTACCGGCAAACCAGACATCATGTACTTGAAGATGAGAGCTTGGTGCTCCAATTCTTGCCACTGTGATTCTGTGAAGGGGTATTTACTGCTTCTTCTTCCTCCTCCGATCAACATCTCTTACTGCTGTGCTGTGAACAACCAACAGCTCGTAGCAATCAAAAGACTCGGAAGCACAGAACAGAGAGAGAGAGAGAGAGAGAGAGAGAGAGAGAGAGAGAGAGAG
>LTAE01002517.1:6630-21275 GCA_001647135.1 Pontederia paniculata | reverse complement strand
AGAGAGAGAGAGAGAGAGAGAGAGAGAGAGAGAGAGAGAGAGAGCGCAAAACGCAGGCCAAGGTATAGTGATGGAAGGGAGACAAAGGCAACAGGCAAACCTGTAACTGCCTATAATTATAAATCCTTGTCTTTTAATGTGACTACAATAAAGTGGTGGCATAGGAAGTGTCATTCAGTCAAGGGCGAAGGCCGAGAGAGGAGGGGCTGCAGAATCTTCTGTGGCTGGTTGCATGGATAGTTTATTGAAACACTGTGACTTTGAGACTAATCCTACTACAAGCACTGTTGTGCGTGTGTGTGAGAGAGAAAGAGAGAGATATAGAGAGAGAGAGAGAGAGAGAGAGAGACAACTGTAGTTTGGTTTGGTGGTGGCCTTTAACTGCATTTGCTAACAAAGCTCCTCCATGTCTTGAAAGCTAGTGGTTTGTCAGAAATGGCAGCTGATGCTGTCACCTGGGGAGCCAGTGGTCTGTTCTTATTACTCCTGACAGGTGCAGCAACAGCTGCTGCAGTGCAGCAGCAGCAGCAGCAGATGTAGCAGAGGCAAGTAGGCCAGGGCTCTCTTCACTGCTGTTCTCTGCGGCCCTTTGTTATTGCTGCTGTCTCTGGGCGCACTGCCACCTTTGCAGAAACCCATGAGCAAAAGGAGCTGCTTTGAGGCTTAGGGGAGGGGGTAAAAAGAATTGCAAAGTATGCTAGTGGAGTGGTAGCAAGTGACTGAAGTAAAGAAGGCCTTTGAGTACAGTGTACTCCAGTCTTACAGATGCTTCTCACTTTCTGCTGCTTTTTTTTCCAAGTCCATTCCAGACTCATCAGTGGTTATTTCTCTTTACCTTCCCTTTCTCTTTCCTACCTGATGACAGCCTTTTCCCCCCTCTTCCTCTCTCTCCACTGTATTCTTTGAGCAGTTGAGCCTGCATTCAGTTTGGTTGGGGGTTATGATAATATGGTCAAAAAGTAGTGGAGAGGAAATTATCGATAATATATGCATTCTACACAAAATTCTGAATCTGAAATAGATCTAGGTGCTTGCAAATGTGTGCTTTTATTTTTATACTCATCACTAACATTCGACTAATTTATAATTTAAGATTAGATAACAAATAATATTTATCTAATTAAATTAATGATATTAAAAATCAAATATTTACCTGATCAATTAGGAGTTTAGGACTGTTGTTTTGTTTTCCCTTTTGCACTTCCTCTAATTACTTTTTTTCTCCTTTTTTACTATTTTATTGGCTTATTATCTAGTTTGATCTCGTCTGATGTTGGATTTTTTTTTCATTTCTTTAATGTTTTTTTATGGCTGGCTTTAAGACTTCAGGATAAAAGCAACACAATTGGATGATTATGAACAAAATGGGAGTTCCATTATTCATATATTGAAGGTAGAAGTAGCCTAGTAGGTGCAGTTACTGGCCTCGGTGACTGAAATGGAAAATTTATGACTGTCTATTTTGGATAACATAAGTTTAGGAAAAAAGACAGTGAATTCTGAGAGAAATGATTGGGTTATTTCGTTTTCATATTTGGTTGCGTTTGAATGAATTTGTGAATCAGGAAAGTGGTTCGCACTTTTCAAAAAAGAAATCATTTTCAGCATCAATTCTTTTAGTTATTATCAATGGGAATTCATTTTCGGTCTCCGAATTTTTTTACTATGAAATATAAGAAAATTGAAAAAAAAACTAATTTGGAGATTTTTTGGGATAGATCGAGAATACATTTCCGAAAAACACTTACAACCTAACGGCATTAGGGTAAAATTACAGGCAAACAATTAGCAAAATAAGATTAAATTGGTTGACATTATAATTTTTTAAAATTACCTAGAAACCACTCTTTTTACCATCCAAAATAGAATACATTCTTTCAAATGACAGGAATATTTCCATTTTCTCTTTTTTTTTGGCATATTTCGAACTCTCATGTTATATATTAATTTGTATAATGATTAAATAATTAATAATTTATGATTAAATATTTGTATAATATTGAATTCATTTTTATTCACTTTGATCCAAACACACATGAAAACATCACTTTTACAATATATAAAAATTAGAAAACAAATAAGCACTTTCCATATCTTTCTTAAGAAATGATTCAACCAATCAAAGATAATTATAGTTTTCATTTGTGTGACACGCTGGTTAACCTCCCAAAAATAAGAAAAATATTATATTCTTTAACTTCAATTTAATAATAATGATAGTCAAGGATAAGAAAAGTTCCAAAAAATCGATCTTGAATTTTCCTCTCGAAATTCAATTATTAAGCAATCAGACATCATTATAAAAAATATTTTTTATAACACAGCTAAAACATGCTAACAGATTTTCTAATAGGGATCATGTAGTTTTTAAGTTCGATGCTATTATATAATATTCTTAAATTTCCATTTAGTTAAGCTGAGCACATAAATGAAGCAGATAATGAATTATTCGTAACTATAGTTTGAAAATTGATCATATACTTAAAAATAAGCTTAAGAATTATTTTTCCTTTCCCCCTAATAAATATCCAACTAACGCATAAAAGGTAAATATCCTTAGGATATCTTACCCAAAAGAAATCCCTTTTAATAATGTCCGAAACCCAACTCGATTCAGGACGTAGTCAAAACTGGAACAGCACAAGTCGAATTTATTAACTGGTTCTGGCCAAACATGTCATCAGCATTTAAAACACTTGTATGATAACTTAAGCATTTAAAAAAAAACATGACTGCACGATATTTGACAGAATTAGTCATAATTCATTAAATTATAAAAAAGAATAAAATATGAATACTCAATATGTTACATGAAGATTATTGCATTAGTCTCCTTTTTGCTCTTTTGATCATTGCATTATTTTTTGCTGGTACACATAATTTACTAAAATGTCACCAGAAAAACAAAAAAAAGATGTCTCATTATAAGGCATGTGGTAGATGTCAAGAAATTGATTTTCATCTGAAGTGCTACAAATTTTGAAAGCTTATGTTGGAATGATTATGCTGCTCTCATATTCCTATGTTCGATTTGCCTAGCCAGCAAGAATTCCCCCCAAGCAGCATTTAATCTTTTTGGTATAATGAGAGAATAAAATCTGTATGTACAGAGAAAAGTTGTGTGTCTACAAAGAGCTGATCCAAAGAAAGATAAAAGGTTAACATATCAGTGACATAAAATTGAAGATTTAAAAAATAAAGGATAAACACGATAAAAGTTACCTTAATAAATGGCCTGTCACGGTTTGGAAATGAATCAATGAAACTTTCTTTTAACAGTAGAGAGACCTAAAGAGGCAGAAAGAGTGAAAATTACCCAAACCTAAAAGTGACTGCAAAAATACTGCATGCTCATACAGCTGATTACTAGAAATTACAACCCATATTTGCAACAACATACTGTACCTTATCACAATTGGATTGAACATTTGTGATTGTATGAGCTCGAAGGTTAGAGCAAAGAGAGTCCAAGTAAGACCTGAAGACTGCTAAGAATCCTGTAGCAGCTTCAACCTTCATGAGCAAAAACATACTTCATAAACTGATGACAATTTGTGATTTTCGTTAAACAATACCAATCAGGAGTATCCATCAAACATTCAAACTATTGAAAGCAGGTGTATTCCATGTTGCTTTTGTTAAATTCCAGATGTAAGTTATTATCATTAATCATGAATATTAATCATATAGAATTGATGTCAATTTTTGTTCCTATAGGCAAAATCATACCAAAAGCTAAACATAAATCTTAGGGATAATATGACATAAATAAAATATAGATTAGTAGAAAACACAAAATGTTACTTGCCTTCAAAAAAATTCCTTGAAGAAAGGTAATACGGAAGTGAAACAAAAAATAACAGATCACCCTAACAAAATCTTGCTAAAAGAAGGAAAGAATCCAGAATCAGATTATAGCCTATTACCAATAAAATCAAAAGCTTACCTGCACGTCTGTGCATTCATAGACAGGCCTTTTTCTAGCAAGATAGCTTTCACCCACAAGCTTTGTGTAATATGGAGTCAATGATGTCAACAATTCTTTATACCGTGGCAGCTGAGGCATCAGTGGAGATCTCACCTACAAGCTCCAAAAAGTTAATGGATAACATGACATGGATTTCAATTAGCCATGACAGACATTACCATGTTCCTGTTAGCATCAACAATGATCAAATTCATACTCTTCAATTGAAATTCAGCGGAAATCTCCTTTATGCCAACCTACAGTTACAGGTCAAAGGGGAAAAGGGAATATGAGACAAACATAACATATCAGAAAGTCACAGTGATAAAAAGAAAACCCAATATTTAAACTTTACAATGTATGGAACAGGTGCATCCAAAAAATCCAGCATGTCATTTGGTAACACCTGAGAAATATATTTGAAATTACTCGAGAATGATCACATAGATCTAAGATTAAAATCAAAACAACAAGATACGAGTACGCTTGGATTAACATTAAACCAGTGAATCATTAATCATGTATGTGATGTTACTTACTGGCATTAGTAGACTCTGCCACTGATAGGGACGGATTAGTGGGATTACTGATAAAACTGAAGCAGATAAAATTCCCTGAATAACATTAAGGAAGCAATATAAAAATTTACAGTATGGTGTTCTGTACAGACAAATATATATACATCCATTCAAAAAAATTCCTCCCCATATATAACCATGTCATATGTAATACCAAATTTGATGAAATAATCACAATTTGTTTCTCCAGTAGTGCAGCTGAAAACATCATCAGAATCTGTGAAGAAAATTTGCAAAGTTAGCAGTACTCAAAAGAAAATTCCATATTCTTACAAGAAAAAACCACTCAGAGGTCAATCAATGCAACCATTGGCTATATGATTTTCTTTGTCACCAATAAATATGCTAAACCGTAGACATAATGAATACTGCATTGAATTACAATTAGAATTCTAATGCCAATTTATTTGTTTTTTCGGTATTGTAACGGTGATTATCTTGTAGCAACATAAAACCTAGTGATAAAACACAATGCATGCATTTTCTACTAAGAAAAGAAAAAAACCAAGCATATATCATCTTGTAAAATGTGATATGACCTTCAGCTTGTTCACAAATGTGCACTTGCATGCTCAAGTATTGGCTATTGATAGTTGTAAGCTATTTTACATATTTAGATACCTAAGTTTATTAACAAGCATAAAAAGTAGCAAGCATTTCCAGTGGATGGATAGACAAATCTGTGTGTCATAGCTCTTGCCATTTTTTTACATAAATAGATATGTTCATGTATAATCCAAAAGCTAATTTTCCTTCATAAACCCTAGAAGCTAATTAAAAATGACCCAAACTTACATTTTCGAGACGCAGAGTAGCACATGTGCATGCTATTGTCCATACAGATAAAGACATAGCTTCCTCCTCTGCTAAGAGAGCACAGTGTGCCTGCAAGGACAATCTTAAAACTTAAATTAATACCAGCAGCATTCAAACTTAAATTAATTTTAGAAACAATAGATAAAATGGATAGGCTGATAAAGAAGACTAAAAATACAAGTACTCCGCCAAAGATCTAAGATCAATTCTCAAGATTGAAATGTGAAGGATCTTTTCTCTGACCCTATGGAATTCCAGTGGATGCAGATGCTCCAAAGGCTGGAAGGTCAGTTTTGAGCCTCTAGCAGGGCATGGTAATTGGTAGTATTGACAAATAATCTGCAAGGATCCATGATTGTTTTCCTGCGAAATTTAACGAATTCTATAAACTGAAAAATATGCAATCCAAATACGGAAGAAAAATTAATCATATATAGGACATGAAAAACCTTGGCCCATTGAAGGATGTCAACGTGACTATTAGAATCTTCATGGTGAGAGAAAGGTCCATCAGTTTCTGGATCATCAATATTGACCCTCATCTTTCTGTCAAAATTTGCTACAAACCGTTAGCAAAAGGAAAAATAAATAAAAGATATAAAACTCTAAAAGCTCTTCACCAGCTTAACTACATTGCATGCATTAATCACAAAGTGCAATAATCACTAATTCATGATTAATGTCACCCATTTAAAGGTCTCAACCAATGTTCACATAAGAAGTCAGTTTTCTTCTTATTAAATAAGTCCATAATTCTGATCCTAGGTATGGGAATGCAATCACCATCATATAAATTCACAAATATCCAAAATTTATGAGTTAGAGATGGGGCATGCGATTATTCCATTATCTAACCTGTACGCTGATAATCAAATATTGATTAGTCCAGAAATGGTAGCTTAAGGTAGTAATCTTCTATCAACATTAATTGAGATGATCCAGAAACCAAATGCATATAAGAAAATGGTGAAAATTTTGAAATCATGAACAAATTTTAAAGTTGGTTTAATTGATCTGCATTTTGAGGATTTAAATGCTAATGATGCACAACATTCAAATGCATTGGAATATAGTTCGAGTACATAAATAAAAAAAATGACTAGCATCTTATCCACGTATAAATAGTAGCATTTACTGGTCGCATGCAACACAATGAAGTTCTAGCAGGAAAAAAACAATCTCCAAGCTACCGAAGTTATGTAGAAATATATGTGCATCTCAAAAATTGGTGAAAATTTTGAAATCATGAACAAATTTTAAAGTTGGTTTAGTTGATGTGCATTTTGAGGATTTAATTGCTAATGATGCACAACATTCTAATGCATTGAAATATAGCTCAAGTACATAATAAAAAATGACTAGCATCTTATTCAAGTATAAATAGTAGCATCTACTGGTCGCATGCAACACAATGAAGTTCTAGCAGGAAAAAAACAATCTCCAAGGTACCAGTTATGTAGAAATATATATATGCATCTGTACTTTTCAAAAAGTAGATATGTAAACAGAATATTCAGAAGTTGCTGAAGTATATCAAAATGGGCCAGTAACATGGAAATTGAAAATCTATGCTATAGACGAGTTCCAAAATGCTATTTGATCTGTGCATAAATACCAAAACATGTAAAAAGTAAGGAATCATGCTTAGATGTTTCAGTATTATAAGTATACAAGTGATGGTGGCTATCACTATTATCTACTAGTAAAGTTCCATGTTTTAAAAATAAAGCATAAAAATTTGAACCTTGTGCAGCTTGGTAACCATTTTTTTAACATATGATTGCCACTTTTCTAACATTCTAATGCATTGGAATATAGCTCAAGTACATAAATAAAACATGACTAGCATCTTATTCAAGTATAACTAGTAGCATCTAATGGTCGCATGCAACACAATGAAGTTGTAGCAGGAAAAAATCAATCTCCAAGGTACCAGTTATGTAGAAATATATATATGCATCTCTACTTTTCAAAAAGTAGATATGTAAACAGAATATTAGAAGTTTCTGAAGTATATCAAAATAGGCCAGTAACATAGAAATTGAAAATATATTGCTATAGACGAGTTTCAAAATGCTATTGCTCTGTACATAGATACCAAAACACATGCTTAGATGTTTCGGTATAACAGATATACAAGTGATGGTGGCTATCACTATTAGCTACTAGTAAAGTTCCATGTTTTAAAAATAAAGCATCAAATATGTGAAACTTGTGCAGCTTGGAAACCATTTTTTTAACATATGATTGACTGCAAAGGAAATGCTACCTGCCAAAACGTTTGGAGCTTTCATATTCATGTGATTGCCCAAGTTGCAAAACAGCTTCAGGAGCAGGCTGTTGAGATTGCTTTGCCTTCATATCCATGTCAACTTCCACAAAATGTCCATTTTGAATTTTGTTACTTAATTCATTTTCAGTTAAGGGCACTCCCTTTTCTACATTAAGGTGACATTTATTGTTATACTTGATAGCTTTATCAAAATCCAAGATTTCTTCAACCTGTTTATAAGACTCATCAGTATCCAATGATTCAGGTATCAGAGTAGGTTCATCACATCCTTCCTGAACAACTTCCGCCTTGGTGGTAGCATGATTTGGTAGTACACTTTGAGATTCCTCTTGCATATTATTTTCTTCTGATGAAAAGAAATTTAAAATATCAACACTACTGGTTAATCGTTCCAACCTTTCTTCTGCAAAGATGCTGCAAAAATGAGTATGTCATAAGAAAGCAAAATGAGTAGAACTTGCCTCTATCACCAATATACTTGGCTAAAACCAGGCAATGAGAATAATGCTATGTTCAGAGAAACAGAATAAAATGAAGTAGGTTGAAATTGTCGTATTCAGGTCGGATGTGCTCAAGACATGGCTTTCTGATTCGTCTTGCAAGTGTGAAGATTGGAGTGCATACTTTTGGTTTATTTTGGCTTATTTGAACATTGGTTGATTAGGTCAATTAGGAGAAAGCAGTTGAAGAATTGTAGGAAAAACCGGTAAGAAGTGTCTTTGTCCTAAATTACAGCAAACCACCAGTTTCAACCCCAAAGACAACCCAGTCTATGGAAATTAAAATATTCAATATGTAGGTGTGCAGCAAAGTTCATGGTCATCAGAAGAGAAATGCTTTGGAAGGCTAATCAAACATTTCGTTCTATTTTTTAAAAGATATTGTAACATTTAAAAATATCAAAATTTGACAATGTCAGTGAATGTGATATGCTTGTTCTTCTCCAGAAAAGATTGCTAATGTTGTATTATGTATAAAAGTCGTGTTAAATTATTTTATCAGGAAACTATCCTAACACTAGGAAACAGAAAAGAGCATAGTGGTTCTCAAAGTTCTCACCTTTTCAGTACACCAAAATGTAAAGTAAAGAATGGAAGCCTTGATAGAATGCAGTAGCATCGAGTTGTGGTTATGATATGGCGGCTCAAAAAAGGACGTAAGCATTTTGTTTCTGAAAGTATAGAAACTAATCTTGAAGGATTTTGTACAATTTCTTCAACCAAAACACAGCATCCATAAAGGGTAGAGTTATCAGCCACCTGAGGATTTAACATTCAAACCATTAGTAAACTAATCATGAGACAAAACTGATTATGTGGACCTAGTTGGTAGATTATGTGTTTCTGACATGACTAATGGATCCTTGGAACTGAAATATCATTCACGGATAAAGAACTCCACTGTATTAATTTTAGAGAATCGTTTTAACCAATGATCATTAAAGCAAACCAAATAACCCTTGAATTATTCATGAATTTCTCTTTCCACCACATCTTGCTACATGACATTCTAAACAAAACCCAGTCAATGCTAATCAAACCTGCATGGTAAGCAACTAGTCCTGCAATAGGAAATATTTGCATAACTGACTGATCAATGGGAATAAATATGAATTCATATATATTTGAATAAGAAGAAAGTTGCAGCCATGCAGAAGTTTGCTTGAATGTCAAATCTTTGATGTTCAAAATCATGAAAGTCCAAACTGTGTGTGAGTAAAGCTTAACAGGTATGAAATGAACACTGAGTTAATCTGGGTTGTGAAAAATGGAAAAGGTATAACCAGAAAAAAGGTGTCCTTAATACTCCTGAAACTGATGAATGGTGACAACTTCATTTGTGAATCTCTGTTGTTTGCAAGGCTGCACAAAATGCAACTTTTGTGTTCATGTTTACATCTTCAAAAGGCAATCTATGTGTAGGCCTGATTATAAGAGTACAATTATGTCAAAACTATATCAATGCAAAGTGCTTCTCTTAGTGTTTTGTTCTGTATCAATCAACCATCCAAAAGTTAAAAATGAAAATTTACAGTATATTGACATTAGCATCCATAAGGTAGTCAGCATAATTGTACTTCTCCAGAGTTAGGCTACAATCATGAGAAATACATGTAATTCGAAGGAAACTGAAATCTGAAGTTTCAAGTATGAAGTCACATGGTATAGATATATTGAGAGCATTCCATAATATAGATCCATGCAATGAATGATGAATGGGAGTTTTTTGGCAACTAATCTGTTGATGAAAGCGAATATAATGCCAGTCACATATAATAAATCAACTGTGGCGCACTAGTTACCTGTAGCCTAAATACAAAGGAGAGATCGCTTTTCTTTAATTGTTCCTGTCAAATAAGTATCAGTGAGGAGCTTTCACAGCAGCTACATTTATACAAATTCCAGGAACAGTGCTAATGGACTTATCTCTTAATAAATTTACCGGCAATTTTAAAAGATGAACCCATTTATAGTGAAACCCACCTGGCCTAGGAATATTTCATTCAGCTCACTTAGAGAGGGAGTTCTTTCAATGGCACGAACCTGGGCACAAAGTTTATAATGTTGAACACGAAATCATTAAAAAAATACTACTCAAGAGAGCAAAAGGTAAAGATTATCACACATCTTGAAACATTGCTTGTAGTCTGGGTTGCAGAAGAGACATGACTATAAATTATGATGTTGAAAACAGGCAAACAATCATACATGTTGCAAAAAATTGACATCTTTACATATTCTTGCATATCAAACTGAGAGCATAACACTTTTCTCACATTGAGCATGGAGACTGAAGAAACAACAACGATGCAAGTGGCATGCCTTTAGTTAGTTCCAAATGAGCAAGTCACGGAAGAGATGCTGTGTATATATGAGAGCATGTCTTTGACTTTCAAAACGCATTTTAAAATCATGCGGGTCAAGACCCAAAACAAATAATATCGTGACTAGCTAGGATGTTACATGTGGTATCAGAACCGCTCTGCGTAGACCTCTGTGCCATGGTGGAAAATCACTCAACAAATACATTGAGTCCCCTAAGGCGGGAAGAATGCAAGCGACATTCCTTGTATTAGTCCCACATGGGCATGTCATAGGAGAGATGTTGAGTATATCTGGGAACATGCCTTTAACTTGTCAAGACACATTTCAAAATCATGCGACCCAAAGCCCAAAGCGAACAATATCTTATTAGGCAAAGATGTTACATATAATCAAGAGAACTTATAAAAAAACATAAGGGGCGTAGCAAACTAATAGACAAACACAATATTGTCAATATATTCCCAAGTGTCAGCATTCGTATATCTATTGCTCTGGACTTTAACTTTAATTCTATATTTGAAATAATAAACTACAGAACTAAGGTACATTTGTATTTTGTTGCATACCTGACAATATATTAATACAACAAGACATGTGAGAGACACATAAGCTAATAATAGGAAATGCAATGTCATTTGTATATGTAGAACCTCAACACCTCCTGGAAGGCAAATTGAAACAAGATCCTTGTATGGCAGAGGAAGCTCTTTATCTGCAGGATATACAAAAAGAACCTGGAAAATGTAAACTGTCAACATATAATATTAAGAAGCATAAACAAACCAACTAACAAACAGAAAGTGAGATCATTTTTTTTTCTCAGAAATTGGAACAGATAAAATAAATGCCTCATTTGGTCTTTGGCAAGCACCTGTGGTTCAATATTCACATCAGCTACATTTCCCAGTTGGTGATTGAGTATATTTCGCAATTTCTTTGGACCCACACCATCTGCTTCCATTAGTTGACGTTTAAAAGCTAGCAGATCAACATTATGATGTAGTCCAACTACCACAATACTCTCAAAAAGTTGTGATGGCTCTTTGACAGGTTGATCCTGCAGAACAGAGAACATTAGCAGTATGCAACCAACAAATCAGATTAGCGCTATGGCTGGGAGATACTGAAACGAGCCTATGTTTTTCTAATCAATTTAAGGATAGTACATCACTGATATAAGCTGAAATGAAATGTCTTTAAAAGCTAAACAAACTTCTGTTGTTTTTTTCTTGAAGAACAAACTGATGTACATTAAATGGACTAAAAGATAACACATTTGAGAGTAATCAATATGATTATGAGAAGTTTAGTACATGAAGAACTTGCAAGAGGAGAAACAGAATCGAACATGGATGAAAAGAAAAATTCACAAAGTTCAATTGATATTTGTATTCAATTGTTGCAAGCCTAAATTTAGGCAGGAAAAAAAATAATTTTCTTGGCACAAGTGAGGATTCATGAAAGACAAAACATAAACAAATTTCTCCATCATCATTGTCATTTTTTCAGAGGTTTCTAATGAATTTATCAAAAGTCAACGTAGACTCATAATGCTTCCTAATCAAGAATGAAGTCAATGTGATTTTGGGTTAATTTGAATAGATATGGATGTCCTTCTATCATACAAATGAAATATATAATCATCTTGCATTTTCTCCTAAATCAAGATGCAAACATCATATAGATAAATGCTTCTGCAACTTGTGTGCAATTGGGGTACCAGAAAATTCACATAAACTGAAACAAAAAGAATCATACCAAGGATCGTTGAAAGCTTGCCCATTGGCGTTTTTGTGTGGTAAAAATTTCTGGATTATAATCTCCTGCACTCACTTCTTCTGAAGGTGAAAGCCCTTTCAACACCTTTGAAATGTGATACTGCAGTTTGTGAAGTTGGCTGCTATAACTATCACCTTTTGATGAAAAAATTGCAGATGGCTCTTGTGAGTGGACAGTTGCAATTGCAACATTAGTAGTGATGTCTTTAGTAGCTTCACCCAATTCTGGGTTACCAGGATCATCATTCTTGTCCATGCTACTTAAACATGCTAATGAAAATCACTCAATACTTTAGATGAATAAATTAGAGATATAATTATATCTGGCCACTTTTATTAGGAAAATCAGTGATATTTATAGGTATAAATCCATCATAAACAGTTGGTGGATAAATTGCACGCAATTTTGAGAGCATGCAGAAATGGGCAACAATGGGACTTTGTGATATGTCATATCTTGCGTCGGATTCTTCTTGTCATGGAAAAGTACTCAATTCGGATATTGAAGTAATGATTTCCAACTGAAGTGCACAAGGTGCATCCTCATCTCTTATCGCCGTGGACAGAGGACATGGAACCTGTGAATCCCACCAGCAACTCTGAAGGAAACATAAAATATCATGAGAAAAGGGAACACATGTCGACCCCCTCAAAAAAAACGCAGCAAGAAGTTCTTTTGTTATTACTAACTCTGGATATAAATTGTCACTAATATCTTTCAAGTTACAAACAAATATTAATATTAACAAAAAAAACAAAGTAGAGCGCATGCAAGACTTTTTTTTGCAGTTTTGACATCGACACACAACATAGCAAATAAGAAATGACCGTTCGAATAGATTCTCCCACTGAAACACACATCAAAACATCAGAATTGTTTTTTTTTTTTTTTGCAATTTTCATATAGTCTCTCAACAGAGTACACAATAAATGAGCAAGTTAAAAAAATTCTCTTATCGAAACACACGTCAAAATCATATATTTACACAATTCAAATCAAGAACGATCAAAGAAAAGAAAGATCGCTTCTTTTTCCCAGGAAGACGGCCTTCCATTGGATTGTTTTGGGCTTAGAACGAACTCCAAGTTTAACCGTCCAATATCACGCACCTACCGGAACTCCATGATCGTTGGGTTACAAATCGAATAAAAATGATTGGAGAAGATAACTGTAATGAGCTGGAAAAAGATCCTCTTACTTGCTCTGATCCATCGACGGACCGACCGACCGAGAAGCGAACGAGCTCTCACACCGCCGTGGCGCCTCTGCGAAGCTTTTGCTCTTCTTCTCGTTTCTGCCCGCCCTTTTGGAGATCATCGCTCGAACTTTGGGAGGCGAATAAAGAACGCCACCAAACGAAGTGACGAACGCTTACTTCTCGATCGCCTCATACGGTTTCCTTTTACATACACAAATAATACAAATCATTTGCCAACACCGAAAAATATATATATGTTATCGGGAGGTGAGGTTACCGCTTCATCATGACATCGCTACAGTTCGCGAAGGCCAACGCAAAGGGCCACTGTTCCCAAACGAGGGCAAATGCCATGTGCGGCCCATTTCACAAATAACACCTTATTTTGTTTTCCATAACTAATTATACCTTTTTTTTTTGGTACTACTAATTAAAATCCGACCACAAAAACAAGTTGGTTAAACAACTCTTAGTCTCTGTTTATTTTTAATAAAGTCTAATGCGTTTCGTTTGTGCGTGACAAATTGGATTTGTCGTCAGGAAATATTATGCCCAAGCTCTCACATCAAAGTTAAAGCGGAAGGAAGAAGAGCTAAAATATGGCATCCGTTGGACCGTCAATTATATTGGAATAGAAGAGCTAAAATGGATGTTTGGTTGCCTCATGAATTGACTAATTGCAAGAGTTATTATAATCATGATTGTCAAGATCACGATTTTAATCGTACGATCTTATCAAAGATCGACGGTCTCGATCTTAATAGAAAGATTGAATTCATAGAATCGGTAGGATCCTAAGATCAAGATCGGTAAGATCGTAAGATCCTACCGATCTTTCCAGTTTAGTTTGAATATTTTTTTCTTTTTTTTCATATTTTATTTTAAAAAAATAAATATTATAATAATAATATATTACATTGTGCTTTTGAAAAAAAATTAAAAGCATTAAAAAGTAAAAATATTGTTTAAATATTTTTTTTCTTTTTTGCATATTTTTCTTTTAAAGAAATAAATGTTATAATGGCAATATATTACATTGTATTTTTTAAAAATATATTTTTAGAGCATTAAAAATGAAAAATAATAAATATTAAAATTATTTAAAAATGCTAAAAAATGATTGAATATATGTTTTTTAATGGATACATAGTTATATATATATATATATATATATATATATATATATATA